>SMLS01070312.1:0-11379 GCA_004785975.1 Popillia japonica
ACAAGGGCATACCAGGCAATGAAGTAGCAAACAAGCTAGCAAGAAGAGGCTCTGCAACTCATTTCACTGGACCAGAACCGGGTCTGGCAATAACTAAGACTGCAATACGTAGTGCAGTAGCTGAGTGGATTATAAAAGCACACCAGGTGCACTGGAACAACGTTAAAAGGCAGTTACACAGCAAACGGATGATGGGGCAGCCATCCTAACAATTAACAACGGATGTGCTGGCTCTTAACCACGTACAGCTTAGAACAGCGACGAGTCTGCTAATAAGGACACGGCTATCTAAGAGAATATCTGCATAGAACTGGAATCTTTAAAGACAAACCTATCTGCAGAGCATGCAATGAGGCGGAGGAAACAGCCTACCATATGGTACAACGAACTAACCAACAGGTCTACCGGAAAGAGATTTGGCGTACTGGCTATTAAATCTAGTAAAGGTGACTCGGACATTTAAACCATCCCAGCCATGGTTTCACGATTTTTATTTTTTTTTTTTGGCATAAACTGCACTCCAAATAAATTTGGACGTTGATTTGGCACAAGTCCGTCATGTTAATATACTTTACGTAGTTGTTATCGGGACACTCGAATAAAAAAGGAAACCGGGACGCTTTAACTGTCCGGTCTACGGTTATACAAGTTTACTTTCATTTGAAGATTATAAGCCACTTGTTAGGTAAAGTGGGTGGATGATTTGATAGATTAACCTTTACTTGAGACAATCAGTCAAAACCAATCGCATTGAAATATATTTGCTTTAAAACGAATAAGTGGTAGATGTCAGAATATTGCAATAGCTCCTTCATTCGAACTATCGTGGCGAGGGAAAAGTGTGGCTGGACAAGTGTGAACAACTTTACAGAACCTTGTCACATCACAGCTTATATGATGGTAACGCTCAGATATTGTGTTATAAAATGGAATATATATTTCACTTGTATAAAACGCTAATATATATTATAACTTTGTACACGGTTCAATGGCATACAGTAACAAGAAAATCTGTTCGATATACATACCTATGTATGTATAACGTATGTATACTGACCTATAAGGTGTTTTTTGTGTATACTATGCATGTACATAAATGTTACCTAACATTTATGGATCGATGTCTTTTCATCAAGTTAAATAGACAATTAAAAAAAAACAATATATATATTTTATTGTACACATATTAAATTAAGAACTATATTGTATAACGTATTACACTTATGCTTTTTAAGTACATATTACTGACAGATAAAATTTAAAAACTTAAAAACAGATGACTTGTAAAAATTAAAGAACAATCACTCATAACAAAAAGAGAAAGAAGTAATTATGTATAATATTATAACTTAATAATAACAAAATACGACAGCACTATAATTTAGTTAGAATTAATCGTTTTAACATTAATTGCAATTGCAGATATTTTTCCTTATCTCTACGAATGTACAGAATAACAATACGAAATATGTAAATTTATGTTGTACGATGTGTTTGTATACATGTATAATATATATCTACGTATATAAAACGTTGCTGATGTGTGAAACCGTCATCGACCTGGAATACGAAACGGATTAATAGGGAATACAGTAATTCTTAAGGCCACATTGAATGTGTGTGATGATTATTGCTGAAAATGCAGACAACGGTGATGGTATTTCTTGCTAAATCTTCGGACATTTAGTTTGTCCTGGTGCTCTTCCATTCTCTGTACAGTAACATAGTGGCAAGACCATAAGCGATTGCATTGAAAATACCAAATACCTGCGAATAAAAATAAAGCTTTAAATATATTATATATTCATTTGAAGACAAAATAAATTAATTAATATTTTATCAAATTAAGTCTGATGTGAGTATGGAAAGAAGATATTATAGAGGAAAAGTGGCTAGACTATAGCCTAGGTATTATAGTCTAGCTCACACAAATTTTGATCCTATGATTTGATTATGATATTATTAGACAAGACGCAGAAAGACAAGAACATATATTAATATTTTTACACACAATCGTGTTTGTTTTAATTAGGTTGTAAAATAATTAACTTTTCTTACTTTTACCACGTTGCATATGTGGAAACTTTACTTAGTACTTGTCCTGTACTTAATACTTTAAAGAATTATATGTATCCATGCATAAACATATAATAAAGTAATATATAATAGCGTCTTTAGGTTTCAGCACACTAATCAAAAACGGTGAAACATCTTTGCACAATCTCTTCTTATATACATACATACATATAAACTTTTCTATTTTGTGTATCTTTGAATTTTCAGTAGTAATATCCCTAGGACAGTGATAATCACGAAATAATTTTATTACTTTCCGAGAGCACGTTGCTTGGTAACATCCCGACGCCGTAGGCGGAGGGATGTTACCTAAAGAAACGTGCCAGAGGAAAGTAATAAAATTATGAAGATTTATCTCTGTCCGTGGGATATCTGGTCAGAAAATTTTTGGCTTTTTAAATTAACGTTAACATTTATTTACTAAAAGAACAATTATTGAAAGAACAATTTGAGGAACTAAATGAGCTTGCAGAAGTTGCTGAATTTGTTTCCAATTTATCTATATGTTCACTGTTTAGTTCTCCAAATCGTGACATTTCGAAAATTAAATTTGGAACTGTCAAAAGTTTTACAGAAGCTGTGATATGACATTAAGTCTGCACACTGAACAAACACCTGTTTCGCACCGGCTTAGCAAACTCTCCCCAGTGCAGAAGCTGCGGAGACGTGGAGGAAACTCCCGTGCACCTCCTTTCCGACTGTCCTGCTTGGAACGAGGAGAGGCGGAGCTACTTTGGGGTTGCGAGATTGGACGAACCCAAACTAGAGAAACTAACTTTCGACCAGCTTGCACACTTTTTCTCACAGGTGCAACTGGGATGGAAGGCCTAAACGATATGGGGCACAATAGGCCTATTTGGCCGAGCGGCCGTACGGGGTCATCCGCTCAGGGGCACTTATTAAAAAAAACCCAACGTGTTGAATTAATTCAAAAAAAATGTGTGCCTTTGAAGATAAATTATATTATGTAATAATATAATTTAGTGCAAAAGAAATTGAAGAAATATCAGGAGGCATGTACAGAAAAAAGTAGAGCTCTTACTTACTTTTAGTGTTTCTTGTATATTCATAAATCCTACTAAATATTAACAGCTGGCGAAGAAAGTAAAAAATGAAGCATGCAATGAATATCTAACTCTATAAAACTGTTATTAGATATACGATTGGGAATGGAAGAAACATTTAATAAACCTACTTGTAAAAAAAAACAAATTATGAGAGAAAATAGCACAGCAAATGTGTGATATTGGAAAGTATAACATTAATGGAACTGAATGTTATTCTAAATACCGTAACATATCTACTATTACAAACATATCGAAAAAATAAAGAAAATGGGCTTATAATGACTAGGGCATCCAAAGTAAATTGGGAATATTATAAGATATTTGATTCTATACTGGGAACAAACGTAGCTAGCTGTCCTCCAGATAATATTCTATTATCGTCATTATTAGAACCAGAGTCAATTGAAATAAATGAAGCACCGCAATGTTCATGTAAATAAAAAAAAAATCAGAGACGAGTTATTAAACCAATATATTGGCGAATTTTACCATACTCTGGCATCATGGGAAGAACCAGGCCGACCATAAAACAGATCTATAAATTCTAAATTTGCATTGCAAATACCTCGCAGGATCATAGAACTGTACATGTCCCCTGGCCAATATCTAGAGGCACAATAAAACAGAATCTATAAATCTGATTGATTATTTGCAAACAACTCGTATATGTGATACATCTAACTCCATACACAATTGCTACTTAAAAACACATTAACAAATTACATAACTCTTTCATACAACAGTTAACTCAATAGCCCTTCTGAACATTCAAAAATGACTTTTGAAGTCATCAACATCATAAAGCATTACTGTATTTTGTACATTATTATTTATTTTAATACGACTTTTACTCTGAAGCATTATTAAAAGTTCATCTTCTGATACGCTTTCATCAAAGTCATCTGAACATTGCAAAATTGTTTTTGTTAGGTATAACATACGCGGCAATTCCATTAATAAAGGATCTGTTTTCCATTTTTTTAGAAACACCGTGATTTGTTTTGTTTACGAACTAATCTTTCGAAAGACACGACTTCAACATTTACATTAGGAACGTTCTTAAATAGAACACTGGTGTACCCACCAGTAAAACATCGTCAACAGTTTCACCATTGATGCAATTCACCAAACTATTTTGTTGAATTAAAGAACAGACCCACAGTGTTATAACGATCGCTGGATCATTAAAGTAACAGGCAGTCCGCATTACAAAGTCTAATTTCCTCGAAGAAGAAGCAGTGACTTGGAGAATACGTTCCAAGAAGATAAGTTTAACGTCATAAGTGACACCCATGTCAATGTGTGTTTCAGTCCAGGATAATTGCTAGCTCTCGATGGCAGTCAGTGGCAGGCGTTGATGTTAATTTGCGTGAAAATCATAAACTTACGCATTTGCTAATGTTAAGACATAATCCATTTTCAGAGCGCCAGTACGAAATTATATTGTAATGTTCGTTTGAAGGAGTCGCACGTTCGTATCAAATGAAATCTTCATATAAATCATCACATCATGAGCATATGCTGGACAAGTGAACGATATCAGTAAATCGTATTTTATCGTAATTAATGTATAGAACAAACAAAAGGAGGTTCCAAGCAGGGTCCTGCGAGTACTCCACATCGAGGCACATCGGTGTAACTAATGTCGACTTCTGAACAACTGTCCAAAAGATTTGAGAAAAATTAAGGTTGATTATGGCGTACCTTCCCGAAATAAAACCATGTTGGGTCTCAGATAGACATTGCTGAACAGAGCAGAGAATATATCCTTCGATGATAGATTCAAAGATCTTGCTATAGCTAGATAAAAATGAAATTGGAGATTTTAAGGACGGCAATATCACCCTTACTATGAACCGAATTAATCCTAATTTTCTTCCAAACTATTGGAAAAAAGCCGGACTCTATTGATTTATTTATAATGACTGTCAACGGTTTTTCAAAGACAAACCTGCAATCTCGTACTAGAAAGCTGGGAAACATATCGTCGCCAGCAGTGAATTTATGTGACAAAATAGCCAGGATCTACACAATCTCCTCTTCGGTGATAGGTTCTGAAATAATACAAAGAGAGTCACAAAACTCGTCAGAAGGTCCAGCGTGAAATCCACAAATCGTTCACTACATCCTGAGACTGCTCAAGCGTCTCTTCACCATTGCTCAGTCTGCACGCAATTCTCGTAGCACCGCACTTAACCCTCATAAAATTAAATAATTCTTTTGGGTTGCATTTTATTCTCAATTCAATTCCATGGAGATAAGATTTGTACGATGAAAATATTTGATTGTTATGTAATAAGATATACGTTATGGATATGTACATTTAAAAAAATTACTGTTATGAATGTTCCGTAAGATGTTATACACAACCGAGAAAAAAGTGTAAAACGCATATCAGTTTGCAAAACGAGAAATATGATTCATTACTATGTACATACATACATACCTATATCATTACTGTCTACATTAATGTCATTTTTTAAATTGTTTTTAAAAATATAGAAATGAGTAAGAAAATTCCATGAATATGTCATTACTGTACCGCATGCTGTCGTAATTTCTGTGTATGAAATGTAGGTTCGATCAAATTTGAGTAGAAAATATTCACATTGTCAATATGGAAACCGTTTCAAAACATTTTGTGTAAGTAATTAATATTTACCCAATAACTTTATTACAAAATAATGTAATTCTCATATCAAGAACTCATTTTCTTGCAAAACTAACGACGTACAGAAACAGAAAAACTAATATGTAAACAGCTAAAAAAATACTAGGTAATCTTTTTATATTCATAATTTTATCTATCTATGGGATGAAATTCTGAAAGACGTACATTTTATTGTAATACTTCGATGCAAGAAGAAAGTATAGTGTAAAGATACTACTAAAAACGAAGATATGAATTCTGTCTATACATATAACGCATACGCATACTACTTGAAACAGTACTGTATCAAAATATAAATAATGTATGTATGTACAACAATAGAAAGTAGAGATTGGACAGTTTCCATATACCAACGTATTGAAAGTGTCCAATCTTTCTTTCACTTTCCATGCGCGTATGCTTCATTTTCTGTACTTTTACATATGTAATCATGACATACCAGTCGATATCGTCAGTCCTCTGACATGTTGCTATTAGTCACTAGTGTGAACTTTTCAAAAATTTTTGCAAATTTAGCATCAAACGCTAAATTTGGTGGTATTGAGATATAATGAATTTTGAGCATGTCAACTCGATGATCTTATATCTCCTGGAATAAATTGATTTTTAATCGAATAGTGTTTGAATTGACCTAAAAAGTAGAGAAAATATCTGAAAACATAGATTCTCTTCTATAGTTACGCGACCCTCGTTATATTTTTAGAAAAAAATGTCATTACAATTCAAAAACTTCGGTAACAAATTGCTTCTAATAGTTTAGTACTATCAGAAACTGCTTAACTCTTTGATCCATTTTTGTTTTGATCAAGTTTATTAGTTTTTCTTTTGTATTGGCTAATGGACCTAACCTGTTGCTCTATAGCGGTTTCCTTAATAGTGACTTGGTTAAGTAAATTTCTTAAATATAAGGTTTTATACGACGAGTTCTTCCTTAACACCCGTTATTTTAATTTACGTAGATTATATCAAACCGCCATTTATAGTGTTATAAAAACTCAAATAAACAGTGAGTTATCTTATACCTACTTAGTTTTTCAATATTTTTAGATAATTTAGTCCTAAGTAAAATGAGTCCTTAATTCTACATCGCGGCTCCGTCAGAAAAGATAATAAAAATAAATACAATTGTTCCCTAATTGAGTGAACATTATAGAGTAGTAGTTGTAATGCTATAATAAAGTAATATAGGTACTTACGCCGGCAGCTATATTGACTCCTCTGTAACTAGTGTATATAGGCGGGCTAATCCATACGATAATCTGTACCAGAAAACCAATTGCGTAAAGAACTGTTGCAACTCCAGTATTTATTAGTTCCTGTAATAAGAAAGTAATGTTGAAAAAGGTATTTGAAACTGCAATTACAATGCATTATGTATCATACAGTCACTAACTAAAATTAATGACGAAATACAATGTTATAAAAATCACAACATGCTTTCTATGTCTAAACGCTTATCTTAACAGAAATCTAATTCCGTACAATATGAATGAGAACAGGTGTAACAAGAATTTGAAACACGTCGGTTACTTAAGACGCATACTGAGTGAGAAATTTGTCCTTGTAGAACTCGGCATTGCATTATTACATAATTAAATATGTCTGTATTGATAGTATCCACTACAAAGTTTGTTATTTCTAACCGTGAAGATTCACGAATTATACAGGGTGTTTTAGTACATATCCATTTATCATGCGTACAAAAATATTTTTTTTACTAAAAAGTGGTACGTCGTACGATAAAAAATTAATAATATTCACAATTGAACAAAGAATAAAAACATATTTTTATTTTTAGAGAAATCAGCGGCGTCCTATTTTTTTCTTGAAAAATAGCCTGAGACGTGCCAATACACACGCCACTGGTACGACTAAAACATCGTGTTGTTTTCAAAGTATGTGTCCCCCACAGCTATTAACACGCCTAAAATTTCATTACGATATCTCAAGTCGTTTTGGAAAAATCTAATTTTTACTGTTTTTTTTAATTAAACTTCAACACGCTGTAGATCGGTAACGAAGCGTTTGCGGTCCTATGTTTATAGGAACTTTCTTGTATAAAATGACCTGGGCAATCACCCCCTTTAATATTGCCGCATCTTTTTTAAACACCCTGTATAGGTATATGTATACATACATAATATATGTAGATACATACTTACATCCATTGAAGGAATTCTAAATAATAATTTAGTAACCTCCAAATGAAATATTTAGGGTGTTGCACCCATAAATTTCTGTAAACTTAAACAACCTTGAACTCAAAAATGTTGGTAAGCACTTTCTTCAAACATTTGGAATGTCTTTTTGGATATAAACTTATTACAACTTGCGGGCTCTTCAGCTAACTTTAATATTACGCATTTTATATACATACAGTGACTCACAGCTTACACATCACAATAATTTAAATAGTAAATAGAATATCGATACAAAATTGTAGTAACATCTACCAATAACATGTACATCGCTGGTCTGTTTACTATTAGAATGCCGGATAAAATACATGTATTTCGTACATACGACAGCAACCGGTGTTGCGAATATAATTTAATGCGGCATCATAACATTACTTAATGACATTTAATAAAAAATCGTTTATTCACACGGACAATTTTCTTTCATTTTGAGTTACTAGCACTGTGTAAAATGTTATACACTAAAGAAGAAAGAATTCAAATAATTAAATGGTACTATTCAGGTAGTACAGCACAAGAAGTAATTGGTCGCTTCATATTTTCATTTGAAAATAGAGCCGTCCCTGCCCTTCAAACAGTTTTGAACATTGTTCATAAATTCGAAGCTATTGGATGTATTACGGACTGCTATAAATGCATTGAGAAGAGCAAAGGATGTCGTATACGGATATTGAGTGAGGAAAGGGAACGACGGAAAGTTAATGTATGTAGTGCTGTTGAGCAAAATGAACCATGCTCATCACAGCGAATATCCAAACAGGTTGATATCCCAGCGCGTACTGTTAGAAAGATTTTGAATAGGCAAGGGTATCGTAACTACAGTATGCAAAAACGCCAAGAAATTTTCCTTGAAGATCAAGTAAGGCGTATTAACTTTTGTGAAAGTGTAATGGCACGAGTCGTCGAAAATAATCATTTTATACAAAACATTTTATTTACGGACGACTCTGCGTTCTATTTACATGGTCGTTTTAATCCAATGATTACTAAATATTGGTCAAAGCAAAATAAACACCTGTTCTTGCCGCTTCGTACCCACTATCCTCAAAAATTGAATGTCTCGGCCGGTATATTGGGTGATCATATTATTGGTCCTATTTTTATTGATGATATTGCTGGAAACTAACATCATTCCTGCCGTTCGTGCGCTCAGTGTTAACATTGATGAGATTTGGTTTCAACAGGATAACTGCCCAGCTCACACTGCACGGATTGTACAGCAAGCGAGCTAAAAATTTGAAAGAATTGTGGCAAAAGATTTTTAGATTTAGTTTAATTTTAATACGGTAGTTTAATTTTGTAATTTATTTTTTCAAGAATATTTTATTTTAATTTCCTAGTGATCTTCTTTTTACATTAATACCATTGCTTACACAGAATTATTCCAATTTTATTAAAATGTTGATATGTCTAAACTGATTATTGTGTTTTTTTTTGTATTTTGTCACTTCTTTCTAGTGTGATAAAATATTACCGTTAACAAAAGCGCTATATGGAAAGCATTAAATGCACGTTGGCAACACTGTGCGCGTTTTGTATTGATAACCGCATTCCAGATCTGATCAGACCACCGGTGTATATTTTAGCGGAGAAACTTTTTTATTTGACAAAAGTGCTGTTTAACAATATAAAAACTAGAATCAAAAATACTGCTAAATATTATGACACACCTTATTTGATGCAGTTCCATTCAAACTTAAACAATATAATCTATTGATTTTGGGCGACTTTTAATATTTGATTTGATATCCTCGGACGTTTACCATGGCCTGCATCCTCTTTGGCATTGATGTGGCAAGCTTCTTTGTAATTTGGGGGGTGATTTTTTGCCATTCTCCCAGTAGCACCTTCTTCAACTCATCCCGGCTGGAGATTTTGTGGTTACGGATGTTGTTGTCCCATACAGCCCAGAGATTTTGTATTACGTTCATGTCAGGAGACTGGGCCGCTAATGCTAACAAATGGGGATAATTCTAGATTAGCCAGAACTGCACAATTGCTGACTTCTGCTTTCGATCGTTGTCTTGATAATACTTAAATACTTGCTTATGCCCATTTTTTCAGCACTTTGCAACAAATTTTGTTTTAAGTATATTGAGGTACATATTGTTATCCATTATCACTATGGCTTTGAGGCTCTCTTTCTTTAATTCAGTGTCGGGTTTCCGTCACACATACGACATACGACTACTCTTTATTTCTGTTAATCGTGGCTGCAATTCCAAACGCCGAGATAAAACCATCAACCACAGCGCGACAACTTGTGGACTGAATACGTAAAAATGCCATCTGCTGTGACTTGTATTTTCGTTGCATCATAGCTAATGGCCTTGTGCATGACATGACGGTGCATATTTGTGACATTTTGTTGTGCATATTCGATTTGTTGAAAATGCTTCGACCAATCTACTTTAAAATTTTATTATCTTTTTTATTTCTTGAATTATTGTGATTTGTGTTTTAAAATAGGCACTGCATCCAATAAGCTGTGAGTCACTGTATTTCTAGAAATGATGCCATGGTACCATTAGTTTAGATGTAACAGTAAATATTACCGTCTCTATCTCGACATAAATGTACATCCTTATTGTACTACAAATATTTAGGACACAACTGTATTGATTTGCATACTTAATATGTGCTACTACTTAAACATATATTAATCAATACCGTTTCAATAAATATATATTCTCAATGAATATGCATATTTTATTACTTACAACACAAATACTAACGTTTTCGATATACCAAGACATCATTTGTTTCCATACTCCACAGGTTGATTACCACAGTAATACGTCACATACTCCATGCTCAAAAAAGGAGTTGCTACAGCATTAATAGTTTTGTAGTGTTTTTATGCAAAAGTAGTACATATATACAGGCTGTCCCAGCGAGACCGTTCATTAGAGAGATTTGATATAAATTTGAAAATTCAGAGTTATACACAATTGGTTATGTTCTCTTTAATTAAAATATTTTTAGATTCCTAGCGTTTCCGGTTACACCGGAAGTCGCCATCTACTTTGCTATTTTTAATGAAACACCCCATATATTTTTACATATTTGGATTTGCCTATTATTAAGCTTTACAAATATCTTTAATGTTTGCAATTTGATTTGGGCGTTTTGTAGTTATTCGATTTTTTCTAAAAAAAATTGCTATAGTAGACGTTTATTCAAAAAATCAGAGAGCACTTGATATTTCGAATATCAATTTAGGATTCATAGTGTGCAGAAACAACATGTTGGAGTATGTTTTGGCACTAAGAACGGCTGTCTAACCTATATGGTTACTTTACTATGGCATGTTAACTTTGACAAATTTTGAAGAACCATAACTTAATTTTTTCAAATGGTACCCCCC
>SMLS01070313.1:0-10422 GCA_004785975.1 Popillia japonica
CGAAAACATGCGGAATATTTTTAGTTCTGGTGTAAATTTACGCAGGACTAAACAGTCTTGTCGATAAGTCTTAGGTAAAAGTTTTAAATCCAACCAAACGTACCAGAACAAATCGCGTAATTAACGATCCAACAATTCAAATGGGAATCCCCGACACCACTGTGCCACCGAGTCGCATACACACATATACATACATACGCTGGATGGTGGTAGGTAGGTAGTTCGCGCATTTACAAAATCCGCCGGTTCCCGCTAGTAATAAAGATGAATTATGTGCGATGAGCGGGCCGTCGTCTCCGAGGCGCCAAACATCGAAATGCACTCACAGCAGCATCGGAACCCGAGCCTAATGATGGATGCTCGTACCGGCGGCCCCCCTTGCCGCTGCGTCTCCACCGCAAACATCGATCCTCGAACATGCGATGGAGGATCAATCAGGACGATATATACCGAAACCCTTGAGCTCGATCCCATCTAGTAGTGCGTCCCCTTTTCCTACCACCGTATACCCGTTGCCCGCTGACCGTTGCGAAAATCCGATTTCGACCGGATAAATGTCAGATCTCGAATGGATGGTTGGATGTATGTGTGTATGTTGTACGGTAGTAGTTTGCGAATGTTTTTAACTTTATTTCTTCGTAATAGAATCGTTGGAAGTACGTCCATTTAGAATTCAAGTTTAAATTGGAATGATGTATGATCGATTTTTACGTTTGGCCAGTTCAGAAAAAAATTATAACTTAATTCTACGCCCTAATTCGATATTCACGCAGCGTATTCATATGACACGCGTTATTTCATTACGTTAGTCTTTTCCCCTGCACCAATTCGACCGAAAAATCTCGCATCCCAGCGGGCCACCGTTCACCCTAAATAAACTCCGAAATCCCGCACTCAAATCTATATGATAAAAAAGACGATCAATCGAACACATGCAATCGTCCAGAAATATCGGAATAACGGCGTCCTCCCCTCGATTGTCTTAAATAAAGCTGCGGAATTCGGTATAAAATTTTTACCTAAATTAACGTAGGTAACAGTATCGTTGCCTCTATCTCAATTAGAGTCACGGTGAACTTTTAAGGCGCACCCGTGAGGATCATCGCCACAGTACGGATGCGGAGTAAGTAGGACCTCTAGATGGCGCTAGTCACGTAGCGAGCATTGCGGTCGCGTCCACAACAAATGGCCCAATTATACAGGTAGATGTTCGCCACTTGTAACTGTCGCCGAAAGGGTTCGGCTTGGCTGCTTGAATTAAAACGTTTTACCAGGACCGAACACGGGAGTAGCATTATAAGATGCGTGTATGGTATCTCTGTTTATATGTATATAGTTTGGATGGTTGTAGTTGTTTCGGTCGAAAATTTATTTATATTTAAGCTATGAAATTCTCTCAATTTTCAACTATGTAAATCTCAATGCAATTTTCTGAACCATTAAGTTATAACTGCGTTTTATATATGATGCATGCTGATATTTTACTGCAGAACTCGGTGTATTATACGAGGAAATGTAGATTACCTTTACGGATGACCCATATCGAAGTATCCTTTCCTCGATGTCTAGGTTCAGCGATTTTACTGCACGTAACGAAGCCCTTAGAGTCACCCTTTCTTACGTATCAAATATCTCCTGCAGTATAATGATTGTGTTAGAGAAAATTGGACACGTAGGCATTTATTTAAAATTGAAACAAAAAGGAGGAGATACAGAATGATAAAATATTACAAATTAAACTGACAGCTATTTTGGCGGTAAATTTAAATGATGTATTAGAACCAAATAAGTTATTTACGGTAACACTAATGAAGTATATAGATACATCATTTCTGTCAGTATCTAGCGTAGCCCCAAATCGGTTAATTTCTAGCTAATCTCGCATAATAAGAAACTAATTTAATACTATTATTGCGGACTTTAATAAATCTCAAGCCAGGCTGCTTCCAAACAGTGATTCATTGCGAATTATTTATTGATTCTTCCTCATTAGAGATTACCAAATTTTTTGTAAGACTTGGTGATCATGTTTGCAACCAGTCACAAACGATTAATTTTGACAGTTTGGTTATGTCATCTAAATACGTGTGCTAATTGGTCATTTAGGCTGTGTCAAGTGAGTGGTTTAACCGCCGTGAATCGTTCAGTATAAAGTTCGACCAGTGCTGTGACCGATCAGCTGATTGGTAATACTGGTCACATTTGAAATGCGTCCGAAGCGGTCAGAATACGTTCAGCCGACGAATCGAACAAAAACGTCAAATTCATCAATACTACTGTCATCATCAGACGTAGTAACCTCTTCAACTACTGTCAAAAATTCTTTGTTAACTGATATTTTGCGTTAACGAATAGAAAAAACACAAAATAAATTCAAATTACAATTGGATTATGGTTGTAGCGATTATAGGTTATGTTTGATGTTAACCGTTCCTCAGTCATCATATAAATACGTTCAGTGAGCAATTAGGATTTTTTTTAAACTTTAGCACTCAGCTTGTTGACTTGACACAGCCTTATTAGTTTATGAAAGAAAATTTATTACAATTTCAGTGAAAATGAAAAGAAGTACCTACGACTTCAAGGCCATTTATTAGAATTATTCTTTGGTTACGTCAAGAGGTAAATTCATAATGGAATTTCGAAACTGCTCTTCGATTGTGTTACTTGATTAATCTTCTATATGCTATTTTTTGGATATGGAAAAACCAAAATATCTTCAAATCTGATAAAGTTCCAGTGACAGGAATCTCTAAAATAATAAAATAATTAAAAATATAAGTATCTGCAACTTGAATTTTATGTTGACAGCTGTCAGAATTTGCAAGAAACAAGCAATAAACGTCAAATAAGACCTAAATGACAGACCACATTCCAAATAGATGTGTTCGGTTTCGGTAACTTTTCATTCTTCAATGTTGGATTTATGATTACATCATAAATGTCGCTTTAAAAGGAGAATATTTAAAAACCAGTATGACCAACGTTTACATTACAGAGAAAAAAATTCCTAGAACAGTTGGTATTTCGACGTTTGATGTGATGTAAAGTCTGAACTTCGTTTCTAAATGCAAGTTAGTACCACCTGTCAATAAATTAAACCTCCTAATTATGAAAGTGTGTTGTGTTCTAATTGTCAATTTATTGAAATATTTAAAATAGATTAGGTATAAAAAATTGCCGAAAGCAGAAAGATTGATTAAATTTGTTATCCATTTTGCTAATTGCAGATTGCTCTATTTTATTTTTATTCTAAATGCGTAAATTCTCAACAATATCAATTTTCAGATTTCTGAAATGTCAAATGTCAAAAACAATGTAACCAACGCAAATAAAATTAATGTTTAAAATCATTTTTTCTAGTTTTTAAGATATTTAAAAGAGCAAAATTGAAAATATTGTTTAAAATATGATTTTACTGCATAATTTCTACAGAAATAACGTAATTATTATTTCCACGTAGTCTTTATCACTGCATACGCTCTTATACACTTTAACAGCTAATTCTAAAACGCAAAAGACGGAAATTAACGCAAAAAAATTATGGAATTATGGAATAACACAGGCATTGGAGTTTGGATAAATCGACGAACCCATAAGACTGGAGACTCTCCTTCATATTTCAGATCAAAATATCAGCCATTCAAAGTTATGTATAAAAAAGGCTTCTTGGACTGCCTGTATGAAAATTGAACAATAAAACTCTCTACGATACATAAAATAAATTTTAAAAATATAAGCACCTGCAATTTGATTTTTTATTTGACAGCTGTCAGAATTTGCAAGAAGCAAGCAATAAACGTCAAAAAAGATCCCAATGACAGACCATATTCCAAATAGATGCGTTCGGGTTCGGTAACCTTTCATTCTTTAATGTTGGATTTATGATTACATCATGAATGTCGCTTTAAAGGAGAATATTTAAAAAACAGTATGACTAACGTTTACATTACAGAGAAATAAATTTCTTATAACAGTTGGTACATATTTCGAGATTTGATGTGATGTAAAGTCTTAACTTCGTTCAATTGCAATTTAATGCCAACTGTCAATAAATTAAATCATGTCATAAATAATTATGAAAGTGTGTTGTGTTTTAATTGTCAATCAATTGAAATATTAAAACAGATTAGGTATAGGAAATTGCCGAAAGCAAAAAGTTTAATTAAATTTATTATTCATTTTGCTAATTGACCTACGTGTTTTTATCTTAAATGCGTAAATTCTGAACAATATCAATTTTCAAATTTTTTAAATGTTAAACGTCAAAAACAATGTAACCAACGTAAGAAAAACTAATTCTTAAAATCATTTTTTCTAGTTTTTAAGATATTTAAAAGAGTAAAATTGAAAGTATTCCAGGATGTGTTCGATTTCAGTAACTTTTCATTCTTCAATGTTGGGTTTATGCTTACATCATGAATGTCACTTTAAAGGAGAGTATTTAAAAACTAGTATGACCAACGTTTACATTACGGAGAAAAAAAATTCTTATAACAGTTGGTATTTGGAGATTTGATGTGATGTAAAGCCTTAACTTCGTTCAACTGCAATTGAATGCCAACTGTCAATAAATTAAACATCCTAATTATGAAGGTCTGTGGTGTTTTCATTCTCAATCAATTGAAATATTAATATGTATAGGTTAGCTACCTATAGGAAATTGCTAGAAACAGATTTTAATTTTGCTAATGGATAAACTATTTTGTTTTTATCTTAAATGCGTAAATTCTGAACAGTATCAATTCTCAGATATTTTAAATGTCAAATGTCAGAAACTATGTAACCAATGGTAACCAACGTAAAAAAAATGTTTGAAGTCATGTCTTCCAGTTTTTAAGATATTTAAAAGATAAAAATGGAAAATATTGTTTATAATATGACTTTACTGCATAATTTCTGCAGAAATAACATCATTATTATTTTCACGTAGTCTTTATCATATTTTAACAGGTGATTCTAAAAGCCATAAGACCTTCTTTTACGTTTCCGATCAAAAAATCTGCAATTCAGACTTATTAAAAAGCTTCTTGGACTGCCTGTATAAAAATTGAACAATCAAACTCTGATCTAATAGCAAATCTACTCTCAGGACCGAGCAGGTTGCCCAAATTTCTTGATGGTATAGTGTTGATGTCTTACAATTTTGGTTAAATTTGACTTCGCTTCTGGGCACCATACTTAGATCATTAGATCTCTGTTGAAACTGTAGGAATCCAGATAAAATGCTAAATAACATTTATCTACATACTTTATGATCTTAAATTGATTTTCAATTCCGATTATTTCTGTATTCAATACAAAAATCTACCTAAATACGTTAACCTATAACCTGTAGATACTATACACGAAAAGAGGAATGGGCTTATCCGTCGTCCACGATTTCGATAAAATGTTTTTTACAGGGACTTGACACTTTTGACGTAATTCAAATGGATACACGAACGTTGAATAATTCACGATCCATTCATCAGCGAGTCCGAGCTTGTCTTCCCGTTCTTTTCCCGAACGTATACTACCTCCTACCTATACACGTATTTGTGTCTGTTCCGCGTATTTTTTTCCCATCCTTCAATTTCGATTTTATCCACAACAACGGCAGATATTATTTTTGTTTCGGAACTTTGATTTATTCGCGGCTGCATTATTCCTTTTTATTTTCTTATAATAATTTTGACAGATCGAAATCGAATAACGGAAATAAAAGAATTCTACTCGGAAAAATATATCTATCTATCTCTTAAGTGAGATAATAGATCGGATTAAACTTATTAAGTTCAACGTTATATAGTGGAAGTATCATTTTTTAGTTTCATTTTCTGTCGCTGCGCCAGTTGGTCCACTTCTATTTTAGAACGTAATCCGACGCTGCACAATATCATAATGAAAGTGCAGCATAAGGTTTGAGAAAAAGTTTTATTTACCAAGAAATTTTACCAAAATTGCGCACCATTGAGGACCACAAAAAATATATATTAACAATATTTCCGGTCACTGACATACCCTGTATATCATATTCCCGATATATGTGTACAATATACAAGAGAGAACATATGTTTTATCCCTCATCGCACCCTCATCCCCTGATATCGTGAATTCCGACAATTCATCAGAGGCATGCGAACGAAGAAAAATTAAGGTTATAACCTGGAGGGTTCCACACCGCATCTCGCACACGAAACAAAACATTACAGCTACCTACCCGAAAAGAGAGGAATGGATATTGAGGCAAAAAAAAAACAAAAGAACTCTCTTTTCGGACTGGGGGGATGCCCAGATATTTGATAACTCTAATATCATACATATACCGGAATTGTTGCTATTAAATTATGATTTAAAGACTTACCTGCAGCAGGAGAGAGTTTCGTAATGACACCCCAACGTTGTTTCCACTGCAAGCAAAACATAAATATGTTAGAATATTGATTGGATCTAGTATTTCGCGTAGCTTAGCCGATTTATATTAATACACTTTGGCTGTTCAGGTTTAAACGAGAAAATTAATAACTAACTTCGCAGCGACTTTCACCTGATATAAGATTAATGAATATTCTCCCTGTCAAAAACTTTATAGGCACTTCCTTTTGCTTTTACCTTGCTGAACGGTATCAGAGTGGAAACTTGAAATAAACCTGCTCTTGTCTACAGTTCGGTTGTTGATAACCGAAAACGATTTCAATAGGGGATTTTGTATTCGCATTGGCATCAGCGCCCGTCTCCTGAACTTTTTCAATAAGCCATTAGAGTGCGCTTAATTCGCTACGCTAGTATTCGTGGTATTTTTTTCTCTTCTGTTGGCGCGAATAAGTTTTCGGGGTTTTGAACACGAATTAATTATTTTGTTATATTCGAGGATAATATTACTAATTTTTTTTGTGTAGGTAGATTAAGGCGCATTACCTAAGTATTTTCTTGGAGATTTTATTTTCTTTTTAATTTCCTACTGTTGATGTTAGACGGCGATAAAGTTAAGAATTATGTTTTACGTAAATTAGGTAACATCCTAGGGGAAAGATTGTTGCATATTTTGTTAGTGAAAATTACAAAGAATATTAGATCTAATTTGGTAACCCTGTAAAGTTATATACTGTTATAATGCGTCGGTATGTCAAACTGTAATGGCATCTACGTTGGGTGCCAAATGTTCTTATGCGTAGGTATGTCAAACTGTAATGGCATCTACGTTGGGTGCCAAATGTTTTAATGCTCACGTTGTGATGCCCAAAAATGTAATAATGTCCTCAATAGCTAGCTCAGATTGGTCTTCAAAATTTACAAGAGCGGGTCGGTCTAGGGTTCGTGAATACGACAAGTTTGTATTGTACTTGGTGAATAACTTAGTGATTGAATAAAAACATGCACAATAAAATAAAATAATCTCGTTTAATTTTCTTATTACGTAATTCAACAGATACCAGAAAAATAATAAATCAATGATTGCAAATGCACTTAACTAATTCGGTTATACAACCAATTATACTTTGAGAGTAAAAAAAAAACTAAATTAGGCAATTTCGCGGTCGATGTCGCTAGGGGTACGCAAAATGTCAATACACGTCCTGAGTGATTTATATCAGACTCGCACCTTTTACAAATGTTACCAATAATGATACAAATAATAATTCTAAATAAAAATGCAACAGGAAGAATATAATAAAACACAGGTACGCTCTTTATTTCCTGACTAACCTGTCAAACTCCGGATTAACGGGAATGTGTGGAAGAGACTAAGGTTCGTTGACCCCTGTGTGGTGGGAATCTTCGCTCAGCGTGCGATCTTCCTATACTAAGGTCCGGATCGATGGATAGGAATTGGAGAATCTCAGGAAATCAATTTCTTGATGATTGAACTCAAATCCAGCTTCGTAAATTTAGCTACTGGTGAGTGGGGTTTTTTTTTATAAAACGGGCGCTGGATCGAAGCTTTGGAGGATAACGTTACCACTGGACAAAAATGAGGTTAGGATTTTTATTGATCGGAGCTAAATTTTAGCGTGCGTATGCTTTCGATGTTAAAACGTATCCCTCTTTGTTTGTTTCTATGGAAATTAACAACAAAATCTGAAAATTCTAGGCTTTGATTGGTGGAATTGCCCAGTGATTAAAATAACAAGTGAACATCGTTTTTAATTTTTGAAAATCTGGAAAATATTTCGAAAATTCATTTTTGGATTAGAAAACGAAGTGGAAAATCGAATTCTACGCAGAAAATTAGGTCTTCATTCGGAATTTCACAAATTAAAGATGTTTTTGAAGCTACCTGTCAGATCCAAATTAAAATAGAAAATACTCATTTAAAAGGGAATTTACCAGTGGAAACTTATGTGAAACGTGTTGTTGACTACCTAAGGATCGTTTTCATGCTTAGTATGATATCGAGAAAATGTTATTCAGTGCAATCCAGAAATTGATGTCATCGGTAAAAATTTCACTATGCTAGCAGATTTTTTTCACTCTCTTACAATATTATTTACAGTTTTTCTATTACAATCATAATTCTTAACACTAAGGGTCGAGTTACTGATATAAATCAGAGTTAATGAACAAATATTGCAAAAGTTCCTTCCGAAAGGATGCGAATTGACATGGGAGTGCACGTAAACTTAAATGGATTCAAACGATTAGGCACAGTAAGTGTATTCTCTCTATTTGTACTTCTTATACCGTATTAGTCATGTGTGTGTGGGTGATTATGCCATGTTTTGCCAGATATCAGCCGTCTTAGCCCCCCGTGTGCGATGCAAATTGATCGTCCTTACCAATTTAGTTCGGAAAAGCTAAGCTGGACTTCTACCTAACAATCAAAGCATGTGTGGTGTGTGTGTGTGAATAATGTACCAGGACAATACATATATTGATTACTGTGTAACTTCACTCTTATCATCAGTTGAGATGTCAAAAAATGACAGCTAAGCAAGTTATTTTTGTATTGACATCTAAATCTAAATTTTCAAACAAATATCAATGACAGCTTGAATTTTATAAGATTTTATTGATTTCCAAAAATACTGAAAATCAAATTTTAAAATAAACTTAAATTTGTTGCTATTGATTTAATTGGACTAGATTTTTTTGAGCTAGGTTGGTAATACTAGACTAAAGTCAGTGACCAGGATATGAGACACATTAGATGTCCACAAAATTATAATATATGTAAACAGAGCTGGGAAATCATTTAACTCAATCAGTAGATATACAGTGTGTCGCACTCTAGACGGCACCACCTCAGTATTTTGTTAATATATTATCGATTTAAAAAATTTATTGTTTCTGATCATACTTCTCACAAAACTGCAATTTTATATGATCGATCACAGTAAACTGCTAGCTTACTGCGACTTAAAATAAACAGCAAAATTGAAGAAGTCATATTAGGATTTTTTTTATAAAAAAAATTGTTAATAAAAGTTGTTCAGAATCATTTAAATAAGCTAAATCCAAAATTTCATTAAAAACAGAAAATTTTGAAAATTCGAAAAATTTCGATCATTGGAAAATAATTTTTCTACAAAGTTGACATTTTGGCACGGCTAACTTCACTTAAAAATGCAATTTTATAGCGTTGCATGTTAAGAAGGCCACTTTTAACACTAGTGTTAAAAGTAAACGACAGTTTGTCAAAAATGACAAGAAAAAATTCGGTACATATTAAATGATTTTTATTACAATGAAAATTACATATTCTTTTTTAGATTTTGAGGGCAACAAATCTAATGTCGCCTTTTCAGCGGCTTCAATTATTGCACTCATCTTTTGTACAAATTGTGAATTTGACGTAATTTTACGGTTGCGTCTACTTGTGTCAAAACGTATTCATGAGCTGTCAGATTTGGTCAGTATAATTTAAACCGACAATATATTAAAAAATACTGGGGTGGTGCCGTCTAGAGTGAGACACACTGTATGTATGGTCTACTATTCTGAACAAGCTTTGATGGATCAGTCAGTAGGTATATCTAATAAAAACCTTGCATGAAGGATAAAGAAGATATTGGCGTAAGTGGGAAACCAACTGGTTTTATTTTTTCCAATTTTCAAGTTTTTTTAGGATTTTTTTTAGGTAAACGACGCGAAATCCCGCGACTATTTTTCTAAACGATAGCAAAATTTCTCAGCTCTCAGAATATATATAGAAATATTTCCCCTTTTGACCGAAAATTTGAAAAAAAACAACAAAACGGTGTAAGATTCTGAGATCCTAGGTGCTATTTTTTATAGTTTTTAGCAAAGAAAAAACCCTCTAGCTCAAATCTGACACCTTTTTCATATTCAGCGTGGTCAAGCACATATATATTCAAAATTTTAGCGAAATCGAAGAGGCCAAAATTTTTGTCAAAAAAAGCAAAAAATCTCGATTTTTGACAATTTTTCAAAAGCGTTAGATTTTGTTCAAATTTTGGATATATATGTAATTGATCATGC
>SMLS01070321.1:0-20159 GCA_004785975.1 Popillia japonica
AAATGCACTCAGACTAGCGTAAAGAGTGTAGAATATGGAAGGGTCATGTCTAGAGGGTGAAAAGCAAGAAACGGAAACTGTGACAGCTGGTGAATTAATGCTGCTGAACACCGGATTGTACTAGCATTTTACTAATAGCAGCTGGCGCCTAACTCCGTGCAAATCTATGGCGAATTTGTGCAGTAGCAGTTCGTAATTATAATCTCGACTGGGCCGCATTCCTTAACTCCTTCTAGTAATTAGTCTTAATAAAGTGTTATCAGTAAATGTAATAAACGTATATTGTATAGAGACAATTTCAGTACTATTTTTTTTTATAATACTTGTACAAGGGGATAATTAGAAACTAAATCTTTAGACCGGCTGGAAGACTT
Source organism: Popillia japonica (assembly GCA_004785975.1). Classification (NCBI taxonomy): domain Eukaryota; kingdom Metazoa; phylum Arthropoda; class Insecta; order Coleoptera; family Scarabaeidae; genus Popillia; species Popillia japonica. The sequence goes on from SMLS01070321.1 coordinate 375, forward strand.
AGGGGAGACCTAGCTGTTATTAGGTGCAATGTGACAAGGACAGTTATGTTGTAGCAAGAGACCGAGTATCAGACAGGTTAAACCAAGTTGGAGAGCATTCAAATTCTTTCAATAATTAATTTCAGATATAAAGCTAATTATGTATGTAAAATCTAGACACTAATTTAGGCCAATAGAAATTAAGTAACCAAGAACTCACCAGAAAATGTCATTAAGAAAATTTTGTAAAGACCAAATGTGAATGTGAATTAATGTAAAATATTAGGTTAAAAATAATATCTGAAATCACATAAGGTTAATAGGTAACAAAGGATTATATTAGTGAAAACTAACCACAAAACTTATTAAATTAAGGGAAATGGATTTTTTTTCATGTCTTTAAGCTGTCAATATCAAAATTGTTTTCCATTTTCAGCAATAGAAATTATCGATTAGATATCAATTTTTTAGAAAAATTTGAATAACTAGAGATAGTATGTTTTGGATCGTCAACAAGTTAACTGGGTGTATTTCTTTCTTCGAAAACCGACGCCAACGGCTTGTATCTAACAGTATATTACATAACGTGAGTTGTAAGTAGCTTATTACATGCGAGTAGAAAAATTGTGGTAATTTACTAGTAAGGGAGTAGAAAAAAATATTTTTTCTACTCTCTTACTAGTAAATTACCTATTACCTACTATCAGGTTGCTAAGTAAACAGATCATTACAAGCTACTGACATGTAATGACTAGCATGTAATAAAAAAAATTACGCTTCAGTTCTATATCAAAACAATCAAATAACTATGGAAACGATTTAGTACCCGCCCATAATTTTGACAGATTAAAATTAATCAAAACTCACTGTCCGCTATCTGAATATACATTTATTTTAAAATAAATAACTGAAATGAGTTCACCGGATAGCGAAAATGAATTGAGTAATACACCACCCAATATTATTCAGTTAGCTGCGAACACTACTAAAAACGTATTACCAGAAAAATCAAGAGAAAGATATGAAAAGGTATACCAGCAATGGACTGGCGTACAACAAACAATGTAAATTCGTTCGTAGAAATTTGCTCGTAGAAAAAGTATAATACACAACTAGAGTTGTAAGCTTATTACATGCTCGTAGAATTACTGCGCTCGCCGCTACGCGGCTCGCGCGCAATTTTTCTACTCACATGTAATAAGCTACTTAATTTATTTTTCCAAGCACCAGAACTGACCAAATCTTCACCATCTATCCTGATTTCCATTTTCGACGGATGTAATTCCAGATATAGGTCGATCCTAGGAATAAGGTTAGAATTTCCGTTGCATTTTATTGTTGCATTTTGATCAATTCCGTTTGTTTATTTCACTAATTTAATTATTATAAAAATCCATTTGAGATATTAACTTTAAACTATGTAGAAAATAGTACTATTTTTAATTGTTTCAATTTATCGAAAACGGACTCCAAGAAAATAATTTTAATTTGGTCTTGAATTTATATTCTAATTAAACCAATAGTAAGGCCGATAAAGTAGCTTTCTATTTTTAAGATTAAAGTTTATTCATGTCACAATAGAGGGCGCAAAGTTTATTAAATAAATAAATATTGTTTATTAGTTAAGTATATTTTGTTTCTATGTTAATTGAACAGATTAATTTTGGTTATTTATCGACATCTATTATTTGTTTGTTATAGTATTTACATGTGTGATCATTATAATAAAAAAATTGTGTATAATTAAAATTGTATATTATTGAGAGGAGTAAATTTATGTTGGTTAACTTATTTAATATTATTCAGTATTTAGCATATCTCGTGAACACCCCTGAGATTAAGAGAGCTCACCGGACCAAAATTTTAAACCTGAGAATTTGTTTCAATCAGTGCTTTATAAAAATATCATTAATATACTTGTGATTTATATCATAATAGATTGAATCGAGTTAAAATATATTCATACATATATATACACTTTATTTTGTTACTACAAGTATTACTGTTATAGATTTAGCTGCATTTATATGCTGTATTATTTATTTTTTTGCTAATTAACATTATTATTATTATTATTATTATTAGAATCACCAACGTGGCCTCAAGTTATTGTTGAAACCCTCAACGTGTGGGTCTACGATAATATATTCTGATTCATCTCCTAGATTAATAAAAGTTCCACCAAAAGCATATAATTACAGTATATGTATGTACAGTATGTATGTATATAAGTACCAATTTAAATCTAGAATGCATTTATGTTGCGGTAAGGTATAATTCAGATTCACTTTATTTTGTAAACATAAGCACTCAACATTCGAATTTTGTGATATAAGTACCAGTTTACAGTACCCGGCAACGACATCAACCAAATTTATTATACTGCTAATAAATAATTAAATAGAAAAGCTTTTTCATTTCAGTTACACTCAAGACAGACAATAGGTATAGATATATGGAGTAACACAAAATATTAAAAATTATATTTTGACCAAATGTTTAGTCTTATATTTTTAATTTCAAATTATGCGCAGAATTTAAACTAGTATTTTATGATTAGAAACAGTTTGATTGATCTTGGATCTTTTCCAAATTCATAGAACATGCGAAAGCATTAAAGCTTTTATCTGAATATTGCTGTCGATCTAATAGGTTATCTTTTAACAATGCATTGTATAAACGCCAAAAGAAAAAAAACTGCTTTTTATACGTTTTTATGTAATTTTGAGGAAAAACGTTAACCTTGAACAGAAGTTAGTACCTACATTTTATTCCCCACACAACCGATTGAAATACCGTTTCGGGTAAACTTGATGGAAATGTAGAGGAACCAAAAATAATCCATAGATTTATAACCCTTTATAAGACGGTTAAAAATTGACTTTAGTTTAATTGTTTTTTTATTTATTAATAATTAATTACATGACAAAAATAAATTACAAAATACGAGAGAACTATTTTTTATCAATTACTTTCTGATGTATTTCTGCCTCTACTATTTTTTGAAGGTAAAAAGTCACACTTCCTAAGTTAACGATTGTTTTCGAATATTTATTTAGTTGCGTATAGAGCTTCAAATCACTAATTGCAGTATGATCCAGTATTTCAATAGTGGTAGTTGAATCAAAATTGGTTCCCAGCGCTTGGTAAGGTACTGTTTTTAGTATAAATGCCTGCACCCAAAACACTCCAAATTTTGGTGTTAGCAACGGACTAGCTTGTTTGCGTTAGATATTCTGATTTTACAACTGTACTGTGTTTAATACCCGTACTATCTATTACTTTCATTAATTATTCAAAATAATTACTCAAAAGCTGGTAGTGGCGGGCCCAAAAAAAACAACTCCTGAGATTGTGGCAGATGTTGAAGAAAGAATGGAACAGTCTCCCAAAAAATCTCTTCGCAGATTAGCCCAACTAATAAGCCTTTCATATGGAACTTGTCAAAAAATTTCAAAAGAAAATTTAAATCTTTATCCCTATAAGATTAACGTCATTCAAGGGCTATCCCTCGAAATTTTCCTGTCCGAATAGAATACTGTCAGTGGTTTTTGAATAATTTAAACAACAACAACACTTTGGATTTAACATTTTTTTCGGACGAAGCATGGTTTCACCTATCCGGCTATATAAATAAACAAAACATGCGTATTTGGTTTTCAGTGAATCCTCATGACTTTATTCAATCGCCTCTCCATCTGCAGAAAATTGGTGTTGGGCTAGCGGTTTCTCGAAGGCGTATATTTGGACCTGTGTTTTTTGAAGGAACGATAAATGCTGAGAGATATCGAAATAATTTACTTGAACGATTTTTCCAAAATCTTCATGATGACGAACTTTTACATGGATATTTCCAACAGGACAATGCAACAGCTCACAAAACAAAAGAAAGTGTGGCTTGAATTCGCGAGTTTTATGATAATCGAGTCATTGAATTTCCGCCTCTCAGTCCGGACTTACGATTCTTGATTATTTTATTTATCCGTATCTGACAAACACAGTTTACAAAAATAACCCACAAAATCTTGAAGAACTACAAGAGGCAATTTCTAATGCATGCAACGCTATAACCGTTCAGATCTTGGCAAATGCTTTTGAAAATATGAAACGGAGGATTAACAGTTGCATTGCAACAGGGGGAGAACACTTTGAACACCTTTTGTAATTCACAAGAAAACTAATTTATCTTGTAATGCTTTCATTTCCATTAAATTTAAATCGATTACACATAAGATTTAAGATTCACAAATGTCACAAAGTATAACATAACCGCAAATTTCAATTAATCAATAATTGACATTCTGTACAACCTAATAAAAAAAATCCCGCCTGCTACAATTTAAATGATCGCATGGTACCATATATTCCAGCGGTCATTAAAATAAAAGAAAATGTTAAATGACCTATAGATGAATTCCTCAAATTTAGTTAGCCCCTCACGAATTGACGTATGTTTGACGAACTAGTTACTTTTGTACTGTAATATTAATTTGCGCCATTAAGATATGCCGATATGGTCTTTTGAAAGGTTTTTGTGATGGAAGTCCACGTGTTACGGTTGCGGAGGACCTCAGACAACAGCATTGTTGTTTAACACACAAACATTTTCAAACTAGATGCTTCAGAGGGACAGGATCTTTCCTAAATCGTTGTGTAAAAAAAGGTGGATTTGGCAACGCTAGTTCCTAGTAGTATCCGTCTAAAATCTCGTACAACGGGAATTCCTTAAACTAATTTATGGAGAATTCTGCACCATAATAGGCTTTATCCCTATCATTTACAAATAGCCCAGCATTTTTTTCCTGGAGATTTAGAAAGAAAGTTTCGACGAGAAATATTACCAAGAATAGTCCCATCTAGTTACCACTGGGCTATAAAAGATGCTCGTTTGCTAGTTACTATGGTGACATATTAGATCTGTCTGAAATAGTTTTACAAGATGTCATACAAATTTGAAATACGAAAGTCTATATCTAAACGCGAGATTGTTAACATTTTTTGAGACGAAAGTATTGGACTGTCTACCACTTATCACACAATTAAAGAATGTGAAGAAGGTTTGCCATGCATAAATTTATCAAAAATTGGACGACCTTTTAGTTTGGGCCCCAAATAAAGTAAACGGACTCATTGAGTACCTATATTCACGACAGAGATGGGACGTCTACGCCGTAGATTGGAACCGCCCATAAGAGTGTTGGCAGAATTTTGACTAAAAATGGATTAGAATATTGAAAAAGGTGTGAAAGTGTCCCAAATGCACCGCAACCCAACTAGAGAGAATTGCCAGATGATGCGTAACATTAAGGCGTCATTGGCAGCGGAGTTATTGTTTCAGACAATGAGAAATATATTACATTATCCAATTCGGAAATAAAGGGCAATGATGGTTTGTACACGTCCAATATTGCCTGACAACCTAAAATTTAAACTGAAAGCGAAATTTTTCGTGAAGATTATGGTGTGGTGCGGTGTTTCCTAAGCAGGAATTTCAAGATTTTACGTTAGGAGTGTTAGAGGAAAAGCAAACGTCTATATTCGTAAATGTCCACCTAAATTGATATATTTCATTAATACTCATCATCCAAATGATGATGTAGTATTCTGGGCCGATCCGGCTTCATGCCATTATTAGAACCGGTTAACTGAACATAAGCTGAATTATATGCATAAGGAAGACCATCATATCTCAGCCACGCCTCATTGAGGAGTTTGAAGCACTACTAAGTAGGAAAGTTTATAACAAAAGTTAGGATGTCCAAAATGAAGCACAGTTACGAGCGAGAATATTCCAGAAGATTTGAGTAAGTATAAACGTCGTACAGAGAATGATGTGGAGAATTTTACAAAATTGCACGCCATTGAGCACCACAAGCTGTTATCAGTTTTGTAAATTTAGTTTCTCATATGAACCAATAGTGTATAATAATTTTCCAATCGATTTTTACTTTTGATTTTTCTCAAAACTTATATTCCATACGTTAATAGTCGACATAAAAATTACTCTAACATTTGTGCAGGAGGTTCCACGTTAGTAGTGAACATTAAAATATAAATGATAGCTAGCGCCGGCATGGAGTTAATTAAGTTGCTACGATTTTTTTTTAACTTGTTCCAGATTGTTTAAGTTTGTTCTAGATTATTCCGAAGTTTGCTAAAAAATATTCAAAAATTGTCTATAGGAACGACAAAACTACTTTATTCATCAATTCAAACATTCAAAAAATACTATAAAAAATAGCTATCTCTCAGTAATAAAACTGAAATTTTGCTGCCTTTTTCTCCAATACTTCGAAAAGATTCCATATTTTTCTGGATTAATTCTGTATTATTATAATGTTTTTAATTCTAAATTTTGAAAACTGTTCCACGTTGTTCTAGATTCTATGTTCAGTCTTCCAAAGTTCTTCTATTGTGCATGTGTATGTGTGGTGCTGGGGTGATAATCCTCTGCGACCTAAAAGATCTATTGTGGCCCCCATTCTCGCTGTGTTTACAGCTGGCCAATTAGTCCGATTCCTTTTAGGAAGTGCAGGATATCGGAACGCCTCAGATTAAGTAGTTCTCCCTCTTCAATTTCATGTGCTCCTAGGTGCAAGGTCCTTGAGTTGCACAGTGCAGAGCAGTTTGAGAGTAGATGAATGGATGATTCATCTTCTTCCCCACAGAATCGGCATTCGGCATCTTTTGTTATTCCGAGCCTACTTAGGTGTCCGTTCAGTTTGGAGTGGCCTGAGAGGATCCCTGTCAATATGCGAATATTAGTTCTGCCTGAGCTTAATGCATTCTGAGGATCTCTTTTGGTTGTATGTTCCCAGAAGAGTTTTAGCTTGCCTCATACCGTGGAGATTCTCCCAGTATTTGGATTTTCTCTGCTCTACTTCACTTTTAAGCTTCTCCAGTATTACACTGTTACTTATCCCGCAAAAAGGTTCAGGCCCCACAAAAGGTGTGCTGGCTCCCTTCTTAGCAAGGTTATCTGTTATTTCAATCCCTTTCACTCTGTTGTGTTCCGGAACCCACAACAGGGTCACCGTATTTCTTTTGCCTAGCTGGTTGAGTTTGTCTAGGCTCTCCCAAATAATTTTGGAGCTGATAACGTAGGAGTGCTTGACTATCAGACATTATGATAATCTCTTGCTTTTCATAGCTTCTATCGATGTTGAACTGGACGCATCTTTCAATGGCGTGTATTTCCGTCTGGAAGATACTTGGGTACATCCCCAAGCTTTCGGAATATTTGGTTCTAGGCCCATATATCCCTATTCCAGTTCCCTCTGCCGTTTTTGAGCCATCAGTGTACCATTTAATAGCGTTACTATTAAGTTTCGAAACGGTGTTTTTGTCCCATTCACTTCTGGTACTAAGCTTTGTGGTGAACCTTTTCACAAAACTAAACCTCCTTGGAAAATCATCTCGGAGCATGTCCCAGGTTTCGTCGACATCAGGAGGCTGAGGCGTATGCCTAGCTAATCCTTCCCCGCTCATTCTACGTGTGGTCCTTTTCGCTGTGCTCTCCACCAAGATGTGGAGAGGAGCTGGGTTTAATACCACTTCAATGGCTGCTGTGGGGCAGGTTTTCATTGCTCCAGTTATGCATACACATGCTAGTCTTTGCACTTTGGCAAGATTAGCCCTCGCACTGGCCAGGTTAGTTCCTTTGCTCCACGCCCCTGCTCCATAAGTGACCATTGGTCTCACTATTCCAGTATACAAGCAGAGCAGTAGTAGCAGGGTCACATACTCAATTATTTCGTGCAAAGTTTCTACAGACCATTAAGGCCTTTTTTGCCTTGTTTGTTACTTCAAGCTCATGCTCGTTCTACGAAAGTTCATTGTCTAACTTGAGCCCTAAATATTTCACCTCCTTCTTCCAATCTATCTCTTGCCCATCGATCTTTATGGTTTTGAGAGTTGACTTCGTTTTTCTTGTGAATGCTAGACTACTAAGAGTGGTCTTAGTGGGGTTTATGTTTAGACCCACTGATTGGCACCATCTTTTCGTAATAGTAAGTCCTCTTTGAACGAGGTCGCAGAGGGTATTCTCAAACTTTCCCCTTGCATAAATGATCATGTCGTCGGCATACCCTTGACAAGATATGCCTAGTTTGGTCAAGTTGCAAAGGAGTTCGTCTACTATCAAGCTCCACATGAGTGGGGAGGTAACTCCCCCTTGTGGACATCCTCTGGTCGTAGAAATAGAAATGGTTTTATATCCCACCTCCGTTTCTACTGTCCTAGTAGAGAGCAGGTGCGACAACCATCCGGCCGTCGTACCGTCTACCCTTCGCTTTGTTAATGCTTTTTTGACAGCCTCATGCGGAGTGTTGTCAAAAGCGCCCTCTATATCTAGAAAGGCGCACACTACAGTTTCTTTCTTCATCAGTGCCTCTTGGATCTCACCTGTCAGCTCCACTAATGCAGTCTCAGTAGATTTGTCCATTTGGTAGGCGTGCTGACAGGGGTGCAGTGGCACCCGCTCCAAGATATCTGTCCTGATGTAATTATCTACCGCCTTCTCCACTATTTTCAGCAGAAATGATGTTAGGCTGATAGGTCCTTGAGATTTAGGGGGCATAACATCCTTTTTCCCTGCTTTTGGTATGAACGTGACTTTAGCCCTTCTCTAAACTTGTGGTATATATCCCAATTCTGGACTGCTCCGACTTATCCGGATTACGTGTGGTAAGGTTTTTTCTGGCCTTTTTGAAGTAGAATTGGAAGAATCCCATCTACTCCTGGTGTCTTAAAAGGCTGAAAGGTGTTTATGGCCCATTTTATCCGTTCGCTACTACATATGTGCCTATCCATTGTTGCAGCTTCCTTAGAAGGTCTCTTATATACCTCGTGTGAATCTTCCGAGGTTACTTTTTTTCCTTCAGGAAAGTGGGTCTCTAGAACGAGCTGAGCTCTTTCCTCTTCACTTTCGGTGAAATTTCTGGTTTTCTTAGTGCCATTCCCGTATCGACTCTGCCCATTTCCAACACCTTGTGCAATCTGGCAGCGGCAGGTGTTGAGTCGATTTCTTCACAAAATTTCCTGAAGCTGTTTCTTTTTGCTTTTCTGATAGCTTTGTTGTAGGCGGTAAGCCTCTCGGTGTAGCTCTGCCAATCTCCGGTACACTTGGCCCTATTGAAGAGCCTTTGCGTATCGGATCTTAACATTGACAGATGATCATTCCACCAAGGTGCGTCCCTACAACGTTTATTTTGTTGAATAGGACAACTGGATTCGTATGCATCCAGTATGGCGCTATTCACTTCATTGTTCTATTGTGCATACTATGTGAAAATATTGAAAAAATAAAATACATATGTTGGGGAGGCAATTTCACAGAGTTGGAATTTTGATGCTACCCGAATAAACAGGAAAATATAAATGTGTACAATTAGTCTTATAAATGTAATATATTTAATGGTTGCTCATCAATTTAGAAGTTAAAAGTAGTTAAGTCAAAAATGTCTATATTACATCATTTCATCATTATTCTAGCAAAACCATTAAGCGTTTCCACCTTGTTAAATTGTATTCTACTACAAATCAGATGGAAAATTAATTCTAGTCGTAATAAAGTCTGGATTCCTACAATAATACCATGAGTCTGTTGAATAATAGTGCAGGGTCTTAATACTAGAACTCTCTAAATCTTACCATCATGCAGTTTTATATAATTTCTGCGTCATTAAAGGTGCACCAAGGTAACCATTTTAATTAAAGTTAACATTAACATTTTTCGTATCAAATACGAACACACACCAATAAAATATTTAGGTTACGATCTAATTATTCGCTATGATTATAAATTAAATTCCTCGAGTCATAACAAGCATTTCTAAAAGTGAATTAATTAAATTGCAATAAAAGTTAAATTTAGAGTCCCAGAAATGTACTATTAGGATGATCATTGCTCTTTCCTATGATCATCAATAAAACAGAAATCAAAGAATTACATGCCTTTGAGATACGAGTAAATCCTAACGTAATAAACTTATCGTGAATATGTAGGAAAATTGAGAGCGAAAGAATTTAGAGCATTGTTACTGTTTCGTATTAGGTAATGATATAAGAAATGGAGAAAAGAGTAGGAAACGTCCAGGCTAGAAGACTAAAACATATTTCGTCGAATGAGCTACATACGAAAGCAATTTTACTTATTTATGCTACATGTGTGAATTATAGCCAACGCATATAATGGATTTATATTATTGACATAAATGTTGCAGCTAAAATATTCATTTCTTAAACATTAAGAACTATTATCCATAACTGTTTGAATGAGATTAAATCTCAAATATTCTGCTTTGCAAAACCGATAACTTGCGAACTAAATCATTTTAATCGCTTTTATGTATGTTTTCCTTCAAATAATCAATGTTAAAGGAAAAATTATAAACCGTATAGTAATCTAAATACAACTTTCCAGTGTGTTACCTACACAAATGAAATCCCAAGATTTGCAAAGGCGTCCTAAAATGATAAACTTACAACACAGTCAAGTCTAATGCATTCACCACGATAAAGATAGGTGATATGTGCAAATAGACAATGTTTCTAGGCCAGTGTGTGCTGCAGTAGTGATGGCTGTACTGACAGGTGTTTTCTTTTATGTCGCTAAGTTCGTTAACATTGCAGTAATATCTTTGCATATGCATACGTGTTTGCGTATTTATAGACTTCTACATTCATTTATGCTATACTTCTCCATCGGTAGTTATAAATGTCTCGCATAAACTTAGCAGGTTGGTTTGTGCGATTCGTTCTTCTCTAAATTTAGCAACTGCATATTTATTTATAAAAACCTCCGCGGATCTCTCAACATGACCCGGTGTGACCTGAAATTCCGAGTCATTGCATCCTTTTTCTAGTGCTTAGCAAACTGTGAACGCAGCACTATTCTGCAGTGTCCTTTTTGTGGCTATATAGCTAAAAGTTTCATTAAGAAAATTCAGTAATTTAATGAAGGCATTCCCTTACAAATTACTTTGAATGTTTTCTCATTATTTTGTTTGCTAGTTTCAAGAAAAGTAGCATTAAAATGAAGGATAATGTTTAAGAAGAACTAGTTTTTGCTTCTGATATGTAAATTATGTCAAACCTGCTATAGTTCTGAAATGCTATACTATTAACGCACAGATAACGGCGCTGCACAGTATAGTATGGAGTAAGCTAATGCGCATTACACGAAATATTTTGGTTCAGTCTCAGTTATCATACAGAACGACGGACGACTACGATAATAAAACCCTTACTGAGCGATAAACTTCTAGCAAAACGATGCTTGTGGGTAAAAGAAAACAACGGCCGATTGGAGCAATATACATACGTAATTTCTCTTTCTGCGCGTGGGCTCCCTTTAAACGTGCTTGGACCTGTCACAATAGATTCCTCCGACGTTCAATTAAACATCCCCTAAAGGTGCACGTACGGGGTTGCTTCTGTTCGGCAGGTTTCTGGATATTGCATGTGTTTACAGAAAATTTGACAGCAGAAAATGTGGCGACAATTTATGAAAAATATTCGTTACCAAGTGCTGCAAAATTCTATGGATCAAGTAGCAAGTTTTGGCTACTTCAACAACACAATGATCCCAATTATTGTAGCCGACTTTGTCGAATTATCGAAAGATTGGATTGGCCGGCACAATCTCCAGACGCAAACCCGATCAAAATTGTTTGGGTATTTATGAAATACAAACTTGGGGGAAAATGCATACCTATGTAATATAAATTAGTTATCTAAACAGATTCGTAATATACGGCGGCCACTACCGACCTCATAATATGTCAAAAGCCTAGTAGAAAGCATGCCAAAACCTTGCAAGGCTGTAGCGGATAGTAATGGAAATTAGACACCATACTATAATACATAGTAAGCCCTATTTGGTAATTTTTTTAGCATGCACGTTTACCGAGGTATCGGCCACACGCCCTTGTGGGACTAACTCTATGTCAATGGTCTTTATCCATTTGTTTGAAAGAAGTGTTTTTTAGTTTTGTTTTACTTTTGGTGCTCTAACTGAAGCTAATTGTACGTAAGACAATTATAATGCAGCCGTTTGATCCAAATGCTTGCTCCATCTTTCCTGGTCCACTATCAAACAGCCGGCAAGTAGGCCTGCAGTATTTTCTCTTGCATTTTCACAGTTTCTGCACAAAGGAGAACTCACTAGGCTGGTTAAGATTTATAGAAACAATTTCAGCTTGTTCCAGCCTTACGGAGTTTTCCTTTATTTGGATAAATTCGGAGAATGTCTCACATCAACAACTCTATTCCAATGAGACTGGTACCTAGCGGCAAATTTTTCAGGACAAGTAAATAATCACTGGCTAGCATATCTTACTAACGAGTCAGTTATTTTGCTCGACGGAAACGCAGTTGTTTTTCAAGCGATCCATTTCCATGTTTTCCTATTCCTCCTTGCTTTTCAGCCCTTAGACATCCACTCCCGTACATAGTGCTTCCTTCTCCTCTTCCACTATACTCTGTTTTTTTATCGCTTGGTAGAGACGCGTCTCACATATGCCCAATGTATCACACTTACTACGTAAAAATTCTATAGTTCTCTTCGATAGTCTCCCCATTGTTTGAATTCAATAGAGAGTAGTGTAGTTAAGAACGAGAGCGTGTGTTAGATTCGCAAGTTTTGACCTTCCCCAGATTCTATAATGCTGTGGGTGGGATTTAGATTTACCCACTTGGCGACCATTTCCTGTCGTTTTCAAACTCGCCATGATTTCGAGGGGGTTTATTACTATAATCTTTCATGCCGGCAAGGTGGGTGAGATGGTTAAGATAAGGAAAGTATAGAGTGTTTTGGGAAGGACAAGGTGTAGGTTATACACACACATATATACATAATTCTCCATAGGTGTAAGGGAGTTGATAGAAAAAATCATATCTCGCGAGACAGAGTCGCATTCTTGAAGCAGGTCTATTCCCTACTGGCTTTGTAGCGCAGTGTCCGCCCGCTACCGCGTATAAATTGGAGAGACATCTGGTTCTTGATATCTCCAGATTTCACTGCCCTGTATCACTATTGAAGTATTGAAGAAATTGAAGGATTCGCAAACAAAGCATTGATTTTGTTTTAATCAAGAAAGCTATAAGCGTATAGAAAATTAATGTCAAACTATTTAAATTGAATAGCATTAACACATTTTACTGTTAAACGAAAAGGTATACAATAAAAAAAACGAAAATGACATTTTTGTATTTGTTCCTTTTTAAAAAGAGAAACTAATAAAATACCAACTAGTAATTGCATCTTTACGAAACTTATTATTATAAAAATATCTTCTTACAATCTGATTTCTGTTCACTGTAAAATTTCTGAAGATAGATATTTTACACGGCTAGAAACATCCGGACGACTTAAATTTCTGGCCTAATTGGTTGGTGTGCGACTGAAATATAGTATACTGAAATTACTTAAAGTTTCCTGAAAATAATTGTTTCAGGATACAAGTTGTTTTGTTTCGCCTGCATCGGCAGTTCGCTTACAAGCGACACATACTTTACTCGTTAATCAAAACTTTGTGTTCAAAAATTTTTAATTAAGAAAAGTATAGGAAAATAAAACTAATTTAAATTGGTTTACTTTATATTAAAAGGACGTTTTGTCTTATGCCCGTTAGAATATTAATTACAATTTTTCGAAATAGATTGGGCAAGATGCTCGTTAAAATAAAAAATAACAATTAATTAGTAAAGGGTTAATTAGTGAAAGATTAGGACAGGCTCACGTTTTTAGGATAGCATAATTGATCCTGAATGAAATCAAATACTGCTTCATCATTGAATACATCTATCTGTGAGAAAGAAGAAGAAACTACAATTTATTATTTAAACATACATTTAATTACGGTATATATTGCATTAGTAGTATTAATTTCGTAAGTATACTGACCTTGTCAATTTAAAAAAAATCAATAGGTGTATTCATTCGCTAACAAACAAAATTAAAGTCACGGTATTGGCTACTTAGGAATTACATATTATTATGTTGTGTATGTATTTAAAATAATGAATGCTAATTAGTAACTTTTAAATAACATAAAACAAGTATAACAACTGCAAACACAAACTTTCCACGAATAAATTGGCAAAATTCCTGACATGACAATTTAGCTTAACGCAAGAATATAAATTTGTTCCTACTAAAACTAAAAGATGGCGCTCCCTATACCGCAATAAGTTCATATTCAATAAGCATGTTCACCCTGTTTCTATTGGTTCCACATCGACACAAGGAAATATCTACTGGTACACTTTGAATTAATTTATTTTATTATTTTCTATTACACGCAAAATAACAAACAACAATTTAATTAAGTAACAAAATATCGAACCATTCGTCATTATTATTCGTCTAATACTTTCTAACATTTATCTTATTCAAATAAAAAAAATACTTACTTAACATTATATATTTGGTAATCCCAAATAAACTGTCCCTTGAACGAGCAAATGAGTATTTATTGATTTAAACAGTCTTTTCAAATAATTGAGAGTAGTTATTTGAATCATACCTTGTGTCAATACATTTTTGTTACCTATGTGTTTGGGAAAATTATTGACTCTGCGTTCCTGGAGAAGTTTGAGAGGCAGCTTAACATCAAGTGTTTTTACCGCAAATAAAGCAATAATCCAGAATGGGGTGCAGAATCCAAAATGTCATGTTAATGGGCTTTTTAGGGCAGTGATTACAAATAATTAGTTTGTGCGGTTTTTATTAATCTGAGAGATGCATTTTACAGAAATAGAAGAATACTTTGATCAATGTTCAACATCTGCTGTAAGAATCGTAGGACGTCCTGTAGATTTTCCCTTTAAAACGGTCCCAGTTGTGCAAAATCTCTCTATTACACGCTGAACATGCTGTACAAAGCAATCATATGTAAATTCCATATTTGGAAGCACTTCTTGAAGCTGTTGGTAGCAATTTGGATAGCAATAATTCCATATTCCTTCATCATTGCGCGTTCCCAAACGAAAATATGCCTCAACAATAGAATTATTGTGCAGATACGAAACCTAGAAAACCATTATTAACCTAAAAGCGTATATTGCAGAAGCATCAATTTTCAAACATAGAAAATAGCGCGGGCGATACAAACACCTTTCAATCATTGTTGAACGCAGATATAAACTTATAAATGCTAATAACCATGAGATAATCACCTAAAGGTATGGTATATGTACATAGAAAATTTGGCATAAATAGCTATGTATAAATGAATTTTCAATTGTTTCCCCAATAATTCTAGCGCTAAAAAATTATACGTATATTGCAAATATACGTACATATACATATGTAAAAAATAAATAAAGATTAATAAACGTCGAGAACGTGGGTCTATCCAATGTAAAGCTTAACATAATTTGAAAAGTTCTATTTTCACAACTTACATCACGGTCTGTTTTAATATTATTTTCGCCACGTCATTTGCTGTATTACACTCCTCACCATATTCATTTCTAAACTATTCTATTCGCTATAATGTTACCATTACCCACTTCATGGGTAGGTGATTCTGAGACTACGCTCTCTACAAAGTCCGCGACAATATCAATAGTCATATTCAAATGAGAAAATAATTTGTTTCGTGAAGTGCGTATAACAAGATATACATATGTATATAACCACAACATATTTAGATATTGTCGAGCAAAACTAAAATACTTCACGCGAGACCGACCGAAATTCCCTTACGGAATTGTGATCTTGCTAATAGACGCTAGCTTTGTGCTGTATTTATACAGTTAAAATGACATAAAAAAGTAATCTACATTAATGTCGTTTATATGTGTTTAATAAAAAGTCAGTCCCATCTTCATACTGTTGCAATCACATCTGGAAATTGTCCAATAAATTTATTCACACTGTCCGAGCGCAGCAGCCTGTTACTAGTTCGGTGTGCACTCTTAAATTGCTTCATTAAAACTACCCTGCAAAGAAATCAAAAGCAACGGCGTTTGGATGTGGTTTCCGTATTCACTAATATTCCTTTAGATCTTTTTACGCAAATAGTCAAGGATAGATGGCCCATAATTGAACAACATTGCAATTTTACTTACGATGGCTTTGCAGAATGTTTACATCTCATTTTAGAAAACTGCCATTTCAGCTACAATAACAAATTCTACCGACAACTGTTTGGAGCCCCTATAGGACTAGCATTGTATTGGATCGCCTATTAGACAACGTTAACGCCAATCTTTCTTTTGACCTTCCTTTTTTTCCAATATATTGATCATTTACTTTTAGCGATCCCTAGAGATAGACCTGGTCCTACAGACATTAACGAATATAATAGCCATTTACAATTCATTGTAGAACTTGAGAACGTACCCGTACTTAGACACACTAGTTATACACAACTAGGGCAGGTACGTTAATTCCAATCCCCACCAACCCAAACTTAAAATGATCTTGGTACGAGAAATAGAATATTACATATCAACTATGACAGATTCATAAAGAAAAACTTAGATAAGTTATTTGATATTTTCACTAACAATGGCTACCCCGAAAATCTCACGCGTACACTGATATACAACAGAAATTTTCATAATCGCCCCACTGACAATCAAGGGGAGAAGATCCCACTTACCGCAGGTTGCCCTACATCAACAATTTGACTGGACGCATGATCAAGAGCATCAAACATATTACAGGTCCTTTAAAATAAATATAGTCAAGTACAACTCTTTCAAAATTAACTTGTTGTTTACTTCTTTAAAAGATAAAACATTCATCCTCTTTAAATCTAACTTAGTGTGCAAGATACCATGTTCCAACTGCAATAAATGTTACGTCGGGCAAATTCTGAATGACTTACAGACAGACTCGTCAAACACAAGAGTGATTGCAGAATAGGTAAAAATTCGTGCGTTCTGGTTCAACACTCTTTAAATGAAGACCGCATCTTCAACAATCAAGCGACAAGTATTCTAAACATCAAAACCAATTATAAGAAATGTTTATTCCTAGAAATGGTAAATATATTGAAGAGGACATATATTATATTACAACAATTTAAAGGTTAGCAATTCAGAACGTATCCAGTTATAGCTTTTCATACAATCCCGGTATATTTTTCCTTATTTATTTTAAATATATATGTAGTTCAACTTCAGGTGTCTTACATTTAATGTTTCACACACGTGGTGTGTAGTGACAGCTCATAGTGGTTTTCTATTGTTTTACGTTAACCACTGTTTGTGCTTCGATGTTTTATTAGATTTTCTTCATTCACCACTTTTTTAACATGTTTTAATAGTTGTTCTTATGAAGTTTCTTCTGTTTTGCCTGCCTTGGTTTAGTCTTTTGACTCCTGATTGTAAGTTGTTTACTTTACTTTTATTAGTCTTTGAATCGAATCGATTGTTTTTTATTTTTTATCACATTTGTAGAACCACCTGATGATGTTAATAAACATTGGCGAAATATTGTGGATTGATCCAATGAGATTATTTTATTAAATTATCAAGCACACTGATCGCATTCCTAAAGATTTATTTTCCCTATGTACATGAATAAATGTATATGAATAAGATTACTATTCATAATATTTTGACAAAGAAACGAAACATGAGAAAATTTTGTGCATGGCTTGTGCTAAAGTGTTTGTCTTCTAAAGGCAAAGGAAATCGTTGCAGTAACGTTTCTTTTGCTTTTTATTTTTTCGTTTCCTTTTCTAATGCTTAAGCGGAAATTTAAGGAAAATGTTATGGATTGTTACCAAGACATGCAAAATACATGCATACACAGCAATTTTCAAGAAGCAAACATGTGTCCAATAAAAAAACGTGAAATAGATATTTTTTCTTACTTTTATGACATTAAAAGTAAATGGAATATGACCAATAAACGAATGAAATGACAAAGAAGCAATTCCAAACATAATACGCAAACATATAATAATGTAAATTTAATCTAAAGGACGTTTATTTACCAATAACAATTGTTACACGATCATTGTGAATTGGTAGTGTTAGCTCCCTCTAATTATCTAATTTAGTTGTTAATATAACAGTTACATCCTGGGCTAAATACGACCTTCAATGTATTCTAACACTAAACAGTAACCTGAGACTGTAGCAAATCGCATGAGATGAGTAACTACTAAGTTCGAGTAAAGCCATGGCGAGTTTTCTATATACATAAATAAATAAAATTACCCAGAAAAAGAAAACGGAGTACCCTAACTGCGATAGGTCACTATGCGACCGGCCATTACATACGAGGGATGTGCAATATTTATTGTCCCTACTATAGTAGGTGCTCAAATAAACATTGCATAACACCACCATTCATTCGTAGTTTCTCTCTCAAACACAGTGTTAAAGTTGAGTTGTGTAGCTATATGTATTTATTAAAGAGTTGTCTTGAGTTAAAATAGAAGCTGCTCAAAGATTTTGAGAAATGGAGAACAACAAACTTCACGCTGTCGTTAAAGATCTACAAGAGAAAGGTTTAACGCCTTGTAAAGATATGGTCAGTGTACTTCGGGATAATGCGCCTTCGTATCAGGTGGTGAAGAATTGATATCGGAAATTTCTTTGTGGAAGAACAACTTGCGAGCATGCAAAAGGTGCTGGTCGGCCCCAAATTGTGTACACGCAGAAAAATGTGTCTGTGACTTGTGTTTGAACTCCTCCTGGTTTGGAGAAGTTATGTCGTTTGCACCTTTTGGGAGTTGTGAAATAAACGCAAATAAACACTATTTACAATTTATTTACACGATTACAAATTGCTAGGTACAAACAGGACTTTTACAAGTTAACCCGCTCGCGACGAATTGAAACTTGGAGTTACTTTAAAACTAATCGCACGGCGATGTTTAGGTAGTGTACCCTATATTGCCAACTTGCCACTGTACCTGTAACTGACTGTCGCTACGGATGAAGATCCTTATATGGTTTTTGCCTCAATATCCAATAACCACATATGAGAATAAATCTTAAGTAAAAGTTGACAAGTAGTACCCCTCATAAACAGTAGTGACGAGGGTGCTGGGTACAATTTATTGGACATTCCCTTTTAGTGCAATTACAAAAGGAGTAATAAATTTACATTGAATAAAATTAAATAAAAATTGACATAAAAACAATAAGTTTTCGAGTTTCAGAAATATGTAAACCCTACCTAATTTGACCCAAAACGTATACAATACAAATGACGATAAATCTTAACAAAGGAAACAATAATGTAGGAATGAATATACAAGAACAATATGTCTACGAAGTTTAAGAGATATCTATACTGTAACTAATTTGTTCTAACCCGAATATGAAATAAATAATACAATTAAAATTGTTTAAGAGTAATCCAAAAAAATTCTAGATCGCTTTCTTACTTCTTATGAATTCAGGATTTACCACTTCAATACCGCGTCAGAAGTCCAAAGCAAGCAGTAGCGACATCCAGGATCTCCACCACCTCGCAACCCTCTGCGAGTAAGATTATGGTGGAATTTTGGAAAATGCACTTGTGCATAAGGCCTTTGTTCCTCTAAGTGCAATTAACGATGCCTGTTTCGAGCTGATGGCTCATCCGCCATACTCATTCGACCAAGCTCCTAGTGTTTTTTATTTATTTTCAAAACTAAAGGACTCTTCGGCGCACCCAATTTAATAGCGATGACGAGTTTATGACAGCAGTGGAAGAATTCTTCTGTGATAAAAGCCTCGATTTTTTTTAAAAAGGTGTAAATATGTTAGAACTTAGTTGGAATATGTGTCTTTCAGTGCAAGATAACTATGTTGAAAAGTAATCTTGATTTCTGTCAAATTGCTAGTCTT
>SMLS01070322.1:0-19298 GCA_004785975.1 Popillia japonica
TCACTCCAAAAACCAATGACGTCATAGAAAAAAATTGTATGTCAAAATATGGCGTCTTAAAAAACAAAATTTACCTGTCCGAGCGTTTTTCCTAAAAATGTAAAATAATGCGGTTATAAGCTTGGTTCCAAACTTTATGACCACACTGTATTTATATTCGTATAGAAGTTAAATAACACCCCTAATGCTGTATATAAAGGGACTAAAGTGATAGGTATGTAGTAGATGCGGAAGGTCAGAAGAAGTACTATGAAGAGAAAATGTTTTATTGTCAATGCCAAGACAATATGAAATCGTTGTAAAAGAATTGGGAAAATTGGATGGGCTAACATTAGGATTTGTCAAAAATGCGCTAAAGAAAAAAATTCAGAAGCAGGAAAAGAAATAGTAGTAAGTTAGTTATGTGGAAGATATATGTATAGCAAATAAAATGTATCAGTGCTCTGTAGGAAATTGCTGACAGAAGGCATTTTTCAACAATATACTAAGATCAAGGATGAAATAATCAGGTACTAGACACTAGGACGAGATTAGAGTTAGAGAAGAGGGTTGTCTGTACGGTGAGTTACAATGATTATAAAGCACACAAATTGACAAATTCGGCGGACTACCTTTTATAAACTTTAGGTCAGTTAAATGAATATGTAAATAATATAGACGTAGGAAAGTTTGTCTGACACTGTAAAAAATGCTTAAGAAGCATATAGGGCAATAAATCTATCAGAATTGCTGTATACGAATCATCTGACAAGAATGTTAGATGCAACAGAAATAGAACTCCTTATGACAGGATATTGTACAGGAGGTTACTGATGGAACGAAGCAAGACAGGTACACATAGCAGTGGGACATGTGATTTGGATGAAAACCTTAAAGAGAATAAAATATTGAGTGTATTGATGAAAGTAATGAATATAATATCAAAGAAGATAGGGAGAATATAAGAAAAAGAGAGACAGAAAATATAAGGTGAACTAACATAATGAAGAAGAAAGAGTCAAAAATTTCTATCCGCAATATTTCGAATACAAGATAATGAGAATCAGTGACCTAACTTATTGCAGAAGGAAGGATTGTATACTACTCTTTAGATAACCTAATTTAGTGTATTTCTTTCTTATTTTAATACGTAGGTACTAAAAATAGAGGAGAATCACACTTTCTATGAAAATTCAGTACATAAATCAAATTCCCTGTTTAATTGATTAGGCAATAGTTCAGCTTTTCATATTTGTAGTATAGTTGCTATTTAGTTAACAAAAGAACAGATCTACGGTCAGGTTATGAAGAAACATGAGAAGAATTTACGCAGTTCGTAGAATCTTTCTTAGAAGTTATAGTTGTATAATACAATTCATGATTACAATAATACAAAATCTTCAGATAGAGCAAGTATTACATATTAATTATGATGACGATTGTACTTTTATTTAGAGAACAACTTTTTCCACGAAACTGAATACTAAAAACTGATAAGATTAGTATGTACTTTCTTCTGTAGACTAAAAAGATCTTTAATATACATAATTTACAGAAACTACACAGATTTGGGAAGGAAACATATGTCTTTAATGTATTACTGATTATAACTATGGTCAGTACTTTTATTGCATACAATAAATGCAGTTTTGTCTGTGGATAGTGTTGTTTGTTCTTATATGTATTTATTTATAGCATTTGATATTATACTACTAAATATTTCTGGAAGATAAAATTAATATATATATTATATATAATAATAATTAATACATACAAGTAGCTGACAATAATCAAACCATATGTGCAACAAATATTAAATGACCGCGAATTGTTATGGCAGCAATGGGGAGAAGTTGAGAAACAATTTTTATCTGTGCAACTTACAATCACTAAAATTAACCACAGTTTTCAAAGGAGTAAGTGTGGTGTTGCAAATCCTAAGCACTTCCAACAAACGTTCTATGCATACAACGGTAATAATTGCGACGGAGATATATCAGGTCGAATAGAATTAATGCAAAAATATTAGAAAGATTGAAGAAGAGGCGCCTAACGCTAATACTTATTTTATCAAAATAATGAGAATGTATCTTAACGAAATATAATGTAATCGATTTGCAAAATCATTCTAAATCCTGTGTGACACTGTCAAAGTACATCAAAGTTTTTTTTTAATTGGCTTTAATTAATTCTATTATTCAGGTTATGTAAGTTACGATTGTTTTGGAGAAAGAGTAGTGAACAAATATTGTGCTGGTACAGCAATGCTTACGCACGGGCACAGCAGAACTTTGACTGGTTTTGCTTGGATTCATTATGGTCCACCAAAGTTGTCATTTACACAAAGAGTTTGAAGCGAATTCGAACAACTTTGACATAAAAAGTTTATGCACTTTCATAGTGTCATACAGGCTTAAAACCATGACTTCTAGGTACAGAAAACTAAAAAGTTTTAGTTGCTACACAAAGAAACAGAAATAATATACCGATTTAAAAAAATAATTTTAAAAAAATGTAGTTTGCAATAAGCAACTTTCAGTGCAGCTTAGTAGGTTAGTAGCTTTTCGCAAGAATACTTTATTAATAAAGTGGTCTCTGATGTATCTCGACAATACAAATTAATAAAGAAATAGATAATTCAAATTGAAATAGAAAGGGTGATATGGGTTTCCGGTGAACCGGAAGAAACAAAAGTCTAAAATTATTTAAAATAGGAAATATGGAGCACAAAGTAGTTAATTGCGAAATCGCAATGGTTTTTTATATTTGTTTAACTAAATCTTGTGACACACCTATAGTATAGATTTTAAATATGTACATTATACAGTGCCCAGAAAAATGTATTACCCATTTTATTTCATTAATAATACAAAAACGAATTGGTTATTTTGAATAAAAATGCATTTAAGAGGAACAGCAGGCTTTGGAAATTCTGTTAGAATTGTTGACAGTTGTGAAAATGGAGCGTTGGTGTACACAACATCGTGTCTTTTGTACTCAGAAATTTATCTAATTTAATTCTATTCTAATTAAAAAAGAATTCGAACATTACTGGTTTCAGCAAGCGGGGCAACAAGTCAACGGCGAGAATACGTAAGCATGGACATTTTAAGAGAATCTTTTCCAAACAAACTCATTGCAAGACATTGTACGATTCCATGGCCAGCAAGATACCTCAAGATCAGCTACAGATTATTTTCTTCGGGCGTACTTAAAGCTCAAACTGTGGATAAACCCAGAACTTGAAGAGAATTGATTGAGATTTGAAAGAATTGATCATTAGAAATGAAGTTAATGCTATATTAGGTCATCATCAATTTGCTAGACAATTAAAAGAATGCATTGAATACAATGGCTGTCATTTAGGAAACAGTACCTATACCGGGTACGCCATTAGTGTGTCGGCGAAATTTAGCATGAAAACTACTACAGATAGGAAAGTGATATTTCCTGTACGTATGTATATAGTTTCACACTACGCATTTTATAATTTTTTTTACAAATATACAGGGTGTTACAAATTCCCACAGCCAACTTCTACTTTTTTATACTAAATAGTTTACTATATCTTTTAGTAATTATTTTGATAGCCACCTAAAATACCTTTGCAACGATATATGGTTGTGTACACTTTCACCCATTAGTTTTTGCAATATTGTAAATTTTGTCAAAATTTTTACATTTGCAGCTTTTGATTTAAAATTTTTATTTTGTAAGCGGATGTAGTGTCGAGCATTATTCGTTTGTTATCAATTTAGGGACTAACACTTTATACTGTTTCAAAGTGGTGTAATGTAAAAATTATACAGGGCGTCGAATATGTCGCGACACATTCGCCGCACATTAAGCCTTTTTTATCGACTTTTTTAAATGCAAACTATATTTTTCGATATTACCAGTAAATTCCTTGTGAAATTACCTTCAAAATGGTACCAAAAGGGTAGCACTAATTTCCAATATTTTCGGAGATTTTTACCATTTTATGAAAAATATTTATTATTTATTTGATTATTATTAGTTATTGCGTATTACTATAATTCGGTTTTTAAGTATTTATTCAAGTTTAGTTCCTGTTATTTTTTACCAACTTCAACTGAAGTACCTACTGAAAATGAATTGCTCGAAGGAAGAACTCATAGGCATGGCATTTCTTCTTAGCGCTTGCAACAGAAATCCACTACTAGCATTAAGAATGTATGCAGCGGAATATCCTAACCGTAAAACCCCGGATGTTAAGAGCTTTGACAATTTATTAGTAAAGTTTGTTCGATCGGGTTCAGTAAATTATCTTAAACATGAAAGTACGAAAACTGTGGCTACAGAAGATAATGAAGTGATAGTCATTCAATCCGTTGTGGGAAATCCGAACGTGTCTACAAGGGAAATTGCGAAACAACATGAAATTACAACCACTACCGCCCTTCACCCCCCGTTTCACCCTTATAAAATTAATATTTGCCATGGCTTACTACGAACAGATTTTGAAAAGAGACTTGTGTATTGTGAATGGCTGCTTTTACGATTACGTCAAGATGAGTTTTTTTTTAGATCATGTGCTTTTCACAGATAAAGCAACATTTAGTAATTCTGGAATTATGAACAGAAAGAATGTATACTACTATGACACAATAAACCCTCATTTTGTGCAGCCCGTCTTATATAAAAATATGGAGTGTTGACACTTGGGGAGGCATCTTAGGAAACACTGTTTTTTTCTTTCAGAATATTCTAAATTGTGAAATTTATAGAAACTTCTTACAAAATAATTTAGCAGTATTACTAGAAGGTCTTCCAGATAATTTCATGGACAGATTGTGGTATCAACACGATGGTGCACCCGCACATTACGGTGCTGCTGCAAGAGGGTACCTAGATAGGGTGTTTACTAATAGGTGGATTGAGAGAGAAGGTCCCGTAAACTAGCCAGCGCGATTACCAGATCTTACCCCTTGTGATTTTTTCCTGTGGCCTACTATAAAGAACATAGTTTCTATGACACCTCCGACAACGGCAGAAGATATGCAGCAACCTATAAGACATGCTTTTCTTCAGTTGAACAAGAAGAATAAGCCTGAAAATGTACGGCAGTCCATACAGAGACGGTTGAGAATATGCATAGAACATAATGGAAACATATTTGAGCATCTTTTGAATTAAAATTTTTTATGATAAAAAAAATAAAGGTATAAATAAAAATAATTTTGTATCACGTACCTACGGTTTTTTACTTTTTTAAACAATCTAAACAATTTAGATAAAAAGAGCAAATGAGCAGAGGTAAATGGCTTAGTCTTTATTAAATTATTAAAATATTTTCCATAAAACGGTAAAAATCTCCGAAAATACTAGAAATTAGTGCTACATTTTTGGTACCATTTGGAAGGTAATTCACAAGGAATTTTCTGGTAATATCAAAAAATATAGTTTGCATTTAAAAAAATCGAAAAAAAAACGCTTGAATTTCGACAAATGTACCGCGACATATTTAACACCCTGCGCAATTTTTATATTACACCACTCGTGAAGTGTTAGTCCCCAAATTGATAACAAAAGAACAACGCTCGACACTACATCTGCCTACAAAATGAACATTTTAAATCTCAAAAGCCGCAAATGTAAAAAAAAAATTGACAAAATTTACAATATTGCCAAAAATACTGGGCGAAAGTGTACTTAACCATATATCGTTGCAAAAGTATTTTAAGTGGCTATCAAAATAATTACTAAAAAATATAGTAAACTATTTAATATAAAAAAGTAGAATTTGACTGCTGGAATTTGTAACACCCTGTATATTTGTAAATAATAGGAAATATCACTTTCCTATCTGTAGTAGTTTTCATGCTAAATTCCGCCGACACACTAATGGCGCACCCGATATATAAATCAGAAAAAACTTAATTAGTTTTATTGTTAAAGTCAATAAATGTTTATAAGCTGTTTAAATTAGATAGTACATTTGACCGACCCTGTATTTTAATTCTATCTAGAATTGAAATACATACATATAACGTTTTCGATAAAAATTTTAAAATGTTATTTTGTAAGAACTATTACGTAGTATCTATTTAATGAACTTTCAGATACATATAAGTAATTCAACTGCTACATTAATTTCTTTAACGTTCAAATTGATTTATTGTAGAATGTGTGAATGCTGAAAGTAGCAAACGTTTGTAATTTTGCGGTGGCTACAGCTATGGTATTCTACTTCTTTTATTGAAACGGTGCATCTTCCAACGATGACGCAAAAAGCGCAGCAACATTTTTATTTGAATAATCAACACACGTGTCTAATTTTTCAATTAAGATCCTATCGAGACAGTACGGCGAAGTCACACACACGAAGTATTTAATTTTTATACCGCTGATCTACAAATAGGTTCTCGACAAATGTACATTTCCGCAGGAGTCTGACAGGATTTGTTACAGTTTTCAAGTTAAAACTAGACGATGTTACAAAGTTTTATCGCATAGTACAGTGGGGGCGTGCGATGCGAGGGTGGGTTTTGTTAAGTTTGATGTACGAGTTGGGTGGATTGTCAGCGGGAAATGCGCGCAAGCGCCCGCTGAAAATGTGTGTCTTGTGCCCGCGCAACTCACACGATGCGATCAAATAAGATTGGTTATGTTGTAACATATTACACACATGTTAATTGATAGATATCATGTACAATATTCTATCTGTGTTATCATCATCGCTCCGTTATCAACCTTGGACTGTAACCCAGAACGACGGTGTAGACCGGGCGCACCAGAGTGCAGCAATGTCGCCAGCCAAACTATTTTAGTACGAATTGATTGTGGAGGTCCCTCGCGACCGCGTTATTTATGCAGCTCCGCTAGCGCGGTTTCCTTCGTCTTCATAGTAGTGTATAGTGGTGTGAAAACACCACTAAAAATCCATCAAAATTCCGCGCACACTATATAATTTCAGTGACAGTGACAGTGAAATGAGTTATAAAGACCGTGGGTCGCCGATTCTATTGGAGAGTGGTTTAAAATCTTTCTTAGGACATCCAGGACACAATTATCCTTTAATTAACGGTAAGTAACCGCAGCAAACGCAAAATTATTTTCTAATTTGCCGGTATATCAATTAGTTTTCTTCTTGACTACCGGCAGGATCTTGCGCATTCTGATCCTGCAGCACTCAGGAAACTGTCTTATCCGCTTCGATTTTGTTACTGTTTCCGATTATCGCTTGTCCGGTGATTAAATGGGTCTAGAACAGACTGAATACAACTGTAAAAAACTAGTGTTTAATTGAGAAAAATTAAATTTTCGTGTGGCATTTTTAAGTCACATGGTTTTATTGTTGATGATCATGCGCACTGCACCTACACACAATTTTAAAATCGACTATTATCGAAGGAAATGCCAAAACTTGTAACATAGTTGTAATCTGACGTTATGCTGAAGTAGTCAAGCATGTGAATGTTTTATTTTTAATACTACCGACGTTCAAATTTTATCAACGGCCTTCTGTTTGCTACCAAACTATATATACGTACACAAAAGTTTTTAAACAGGCGCGATCAATCAAATAAATAACTCGATGTTACCTAGTGCCGGTTTATTTAAAGACAAGTGATTGTAACTAATTATTTTCAATTACGTTTTTAACAGTAAAAATAAACTGATGTTTTAGAAATTGCGGCAACTATTAAAACAAATTAGTACGCACGTAAATTGTGAATTACAATTTATCGCATTACAGTGTTAATATTTTTATATTAACACCATCAGCTATATCATTTAATATTTGTAACCGCTACGAAGACGCAATTATGTTAACTGGATTAGTATTTGAACATTTTACTTTTGGCAAGATAATATGATAATATCACTAACATTTTATTAAAGTATAATTACGCCGGTTATCAGCTTGGATACTAGAGTAATATGGGAGTAATAATTCACGTAAAACGCTTGATGTTATTGCAAATAATGTGGCAGAATAATCACTTAGCTCAATAACAATTATTGCACGGAAAGTTCAACTGCATTTAGTTGGCACTGGCTCTGGATAATTTGACATTTAATGCTGAGGCTGGAACATGTCTGGTAGGCAAATTGGCAAAGAATAGGTCACATGCACGCGCCTTAAAATAATTTTTGAGAGTATATTCGGTTATTCCTCTAAGGTTGTCGTCTTCGTGAAGGAAGAACAATTCAAGATTCGGGACGCAAAGAATGCTGCTCCTAAAGTTTTTATTGCTAAAAATCGATACTGGAGCGTATACGCTCTACGCGAGAAATATTTAATCAATATAGGAATTTGGACTTGCATACAGACATACATATGTATTTAAGTGCGATTGTATCCACACATACATGAATATAAAGCTCGAGAAAAAAATAAAGTCGTTTGCTGTCATTCATAAAAATGCACTAGTTGTGGAGTGTAATTTATTAAGTAATCCGCGCGTAAGATAGTATTATCAAGTGTATTTTTAGAGGTTTAGATAAATTTAAAAGCCTATATCAGAAATATGTACTGTTGGTTTCGTTTTATATACAAATTTGTTATATTCTATACTTATATTATTTAGAGCTAGTTACGAGGGTTATTCTCTCGATTCTTAACTCATCATGTTATTAGAATAGATTTGAATGAGTTGGGTAAATGGTAATACGGTGGCTAAATTTAAACTTTGATATTTATAACACTTTTGTGTTTATAGCGCTCTACATTCCTTGGATTGCGTTGTCATGAATTAAAGATAATGGGTATTGCAATATGTAGTCGATCAAAAAGCTCACCGCGTCTATTAAATATTTGGCATTTGATATTGCCATGTGTTAGAAAAGTCAATTCTGCTCAAGCAAAATGCCTAACCACATATTTTAGTTGAATTTGGGTTAAATGAGTGATTATTTGAGTAAATCTAAGAAGAAGTATATAGGAAAGAATAAACAAACATAATATTTTCTGCGACAATCAAATTTTAAATTTTAAACCAGAAATATGCATTTATGAAACTCTTAGGAGTGCATGGTTCTGGAGGATATTATACATTCAAATTTGGGCGCAACAAACACGAGTTAATTTTAAAAAACTAGATACTATAATTGCCACTAAAACTAAGCGTGTTAGTTGGGGTAGGTACGCAACACCATCATTTATTGACCACTGTTGACATCCTTTTATTTAAGCTTTAGCTTACTATAGACTATAGGCATATACAGTGGGTGGCCAATGAATTTGAAACTTTCGCCAGTACTTTATTTAACTTCGATGAGTATTTAAGAGTACTAGATGGTATTTTACGTCCCCATATTGAACATATCAGTACACTAGACTGTATATATACCTATATACAGGATGGTGCGCATTGCAAGAAAGCAAAATCACTGCGTAACTTCCTCAGAGAACACAATTCCTCTTCTTTGTTGGTGTGGGAATTCGGGAATTTTTAATTTGATCGAGAATTGTTGGGCACTGTTAAGAGCTAACGTGAAGCAATCAAATATCCCAAATTTAGCAATTCTCAAGAAAGAATTGCGGATGTATGGCTTAATGACCCGAATTAAAGATACAATTAATAGTTGTATTGAAAGTACTCGGCGAGTACTAGAGTACTAGAAGTATTAAAAGTCAAGGATGGAAACCCCAGATATTGATAAATTTAGTGTAATGTGGGAGCATAGTAATGGTGCACATTTTCTTAGTAAAATCTTAAAAATAATATATTACTTTTTCTGTCTTACTTGGATTAAATTATTAAGTCTTTCTAGAGTTTCTAATTCATTGGCCACCTTCTGTATGTATGTAAGAGTGCCGGAAAAAGAATCTTAAAAGATTTCAACGAGAAAACTTTGTTCGGTGACCATCTCTTGCAGTTTGAAAATCTTGAATCAAAATTACCAGTAAGTTTCTTTAAGAACAGAATTTATGTTGCGGTATTTGATTTACCATGTTTGGTGATAGTTGTCCACCATAAGATCGATTTAAAAACATTAACAAAATTTAAAGCAACCAAAGTAATAGCTGCACAACCTATGTGTAAGATAGGTACTGTTATGGGACGATCATGTAATTTGGAAGCATTCTAGTATGTAGGTCATTTTGGTGATTTAATCTTTCATTTCTAATTAACTTTCTTTTGAATACATTTCTAAATTTATTAATTTTGATATTATATCGTGAATGCATGTTTGAATTTCGGGTATGAGTGGGTACGTTTTCCTACATCGGATTAGGAACGTGACCTTCAACTATCTTAACGGGGTCTTAGAAAGTGTTCTTTGGTTACCATATGGGATTTTAAATTAGTTTATATATGTAAAGAATTTGTAAGTAACAAATATAGCAATTTTAGTTGTTAATTGAAATTGGGGTTTTATTCAGTGAGTTTAATTTTATTAAGGTGAGGAATACCTCAGTACATATATCTAACAACACGTTTTAGAGATATTGAGAGGTGGCTTAACACTTTCAACGTTTGGCTATTCTACAAAACCTACGTATTGAATTTTGAATACTTCCTTATACGTATATGGATGTGTTAATTTTTGTGACATGGTAGATCACACGAATAAGTAACGAATTGGTGGTTAAGACAGCAGACGGTTTGCGATTTTTTTGAATATATAAACATGAAGTTGTCACATTTTAACTGTTTGACCATATCTCAAACTCCTAGAAATTTCTTATTATACACGTACATACATACATAGCCATAAAGTTATACCGACATTATTTTTGATTTTCCAGAAAAACCATTTGATGACCAAACATGGCCAAACGACGTTTAATCCTATTCTCCAATAAATATTTTGATCTTATTGGGAAGAAAAATGCATTGCATTTTTCTTGACAATTTGGAAGGGTTGGTCATATATGGACAAGTCATGGTGAATCGATAAGCAAAACTTCTGTATTGCAATGGCTTTCCTAAATAAGTATGTCTATACTAACCGTAGCTCAAACGAAAAGTGGTTAATTGTGATCACTGATAGTTGATAACTGTCAACTATAATCATTTTTAGTTTCTTTTTACTACCTTGATTAAGAGGATATTAGTGCAGTATTTTTTTTACAAGAATCTGGACCTTCTTATACACGATCTAATAGATAAAGATATTGGAAAGAGAACTCCAGTAAACCAGCCATTTGGATTTTGAAATGTTTGATTGATAGACAACTTTGGTATAACGAAACACCCATATATTCAACCCCTTGCTAAAGAGTTTTTGAAAAGTTTCTTATCTATATCTCTATATATTTGTAATTCTATAAACATCTCGAACCACTTATTATTATTATTATGTGTAT
Source organism: Popillia japonica (assembly GCA_004785975.1). Classification (NCBI taxonomy): domain Eukaryota; kingdom Metazoa; phylum Arthropoda; class Insecta; order Coleoptera; family Scarabaeidae; genus Popillia; species Popillia japonica. The sequence goes on from SMLS01070322.1 coordinate 11,261, forward strand.
CACTTATTGGTAGACATCCTGTACGTATGCACGTAACATTAGTTAACTTGAGTAAATCTTCAATAAATAAAGCATCTCTGGTATCACTTACAAAATTGCCTGCTCTTTGTAAGCCGTGTTTTGATAGATATTATCGAGTTATCGACATTTCAACATACAACATAGAATATTATTTTCGCCAACCAACTTTGTATACATATTGCACGCATATTAGTAGTGCTAATATGTAGTTTAGAAGCAGAGATAAACTTTAATATGCACTCTATCCAAGGAAGTACATATGTTTATGCATGGGTGATGATCTGTCATTTTTAAAAACACTGCAGAAGACATATTACTGCGTTCTTTACTATCTTTATTGAATTTTGATGTCACTAACTCTATTACATAAATCATTAACATTGCAAGCGAAGCTTAATCAAGCTATATAGTACTAAATTCGCTATCGATACATCTAAATTTGTATCCTCGAGTTCTCCTAATGGTTTCAAAAATTAATTGTCAATTGATTAGGTGTATGTTATATATAGCACATAATCGAGGTACAATTGCCAACTTCCTTATTTTTGAAACTGTACGGTATTCCGTCTCAACTGACTTTAATGCTTAAATAAAAACGATTGTAGGTCGCGTTTTCTAGCAATTGCCAAAAGTGAACTTTTCTTAAAAGGAATGTTGACTCGAGTACAAGGATTTGCTCTAGACAACTATTCGTCGTCTGATAAGATTATCTATTCAATAAAGCTGGTTGAATCCAGTGAAAATTATCACATAAACGTAAATAAGGAAAAACACTGTGGTAAATTCTCTTTTTTTGTTGTTGCCTTCGTTGAAGGGAATCTGGATTAGTTGGATGAATCTCTCGAAAATTAATCGGAGGATTATTTTTGCTGTCGTAGGTAGTGTATTATTTTTTTATAATTTCTATCTTTAAAATAAAGCAGGCAACACTCGCATAGAATTTGACATTCCGAGATACTTACTATTGTTATACTTCGTTTGCGATTGAGAAGTGTTGGATCTGGCTTTTATTGGTCTATGACAAAAGGTTATCCAACTATATTTTAAGAAAATTAAAAATGCAATTTTTGATGATGAGTCAGAGAGAGAAATTAGAAATTAGGCGTTGCTAACAACGAAATTGTCAGATATGTTGATAAAGAAATGAAAAAACCAAATGTGAAAAAAAAAGAAGTTAATAGTACTTTATGAGACTTTCTAAAATATTTACTTTGGCTACTAGAGTTTATTCGAATCTTTTTCTTACAACATCCAGCCTAAGTTCAACAGCTTGCCTTTTCAAGGTGTTGCTCAGGGTCGAGGTAAAGACTAAGTTTAAATTCGTCTCTGGAATTTTTGGACTCATTTTTCTGAAATAAGGTTCAATTTGTGGTTGGGCCCCATAATATTACTTGTAACCGCAAAAAAACAGCTTGTACACAAAGTTACGCACATTTCTAAGCATATTTACTTTACTAACTAGTTAGATTAGCAGATTTATTAGCTTTGGAATGACTTGACATTGTATGTCTTCAATGCATGTGCAAAATGCCAACTTATCCGTTGATTATGAATATGTATTTTGGATTATACATATTTCTTATCTTGTTTGCACATGTACATATGTATATGCAATTGTTATTCTTCTAAAACGATATCGGAGACACTCCACTTGGTAACGCTTTGTTAGAAATTAAGAAAAAGCAAAAATGTAATCCAACTCTCGGTGAAATTCTGAATTTTGCAAAGAGGAAGAAAGATACATATATTTTATTGTAAGTTCAATCATATTTTTTATCTCAATTTGATTAATACCGTATACTCCATGGAGTTCGATTGGGTCAACTTAAAAACGAATTGATTTTTTTTGGACAGTTGTTTTCTTTTTCGTTCTGATAACCTAATTGTATTCTTTTTATTGCAAGATTATGGCCCATTTGCTTCATTAAATTCGATACTTACTAACACAAAAAGATATACATATTAAAATGTATAACCCAAGATTGGCAATGCATGAGTGTTATACTTTGTATATTATAACTTTGTACATATATCATAATTTATAGTTATGAAGGTTGATAACTGCATAAATATTATTAGTACTTGAACTTCGCACATACGATTGCATGCGCGTAGACATAATCAAAATAACTTTATCGCCGTTTGTCGTTCTCTTTTAGTTACCAAACTGCAAACCAAAATAGTTGGAGAAATAAAGCTTTAGTATTTGAATGCGTGTCAGATTTAGGTGATATTGTGTGTTTGTGATTATTGTTAGTTAATTAAAGTAATCATAAAATGCAATTTTACTACATGTTTTGACTTTATACTTCATGGTTTAGGTACCAATATTGCCATTGCCTAATTTACAATAATTGAAATGGCGTACACTCTCATTCCAATAATATATTATACAGTAATAATAACATCCGGAATACAAAGATCCAAAGAACTATCTTTGGTGTCATTCTGATTTAGGGGTTTATTCTATGATACCCTATAAAATTATTTGTTGTTAAGTTACCGTAGTACTGCACAAACACCATAAGAGAGGGAGATGCAAGGTGTGAACCGTAAAGTTAACTTTTGTCGACAAACTGCAAAGTTAAGTGTATTTTATCTCTGCATATCACATTCGAACGAAATGGTGTTAAACTTCATCCACGAGACAAATATCTACGATATGCGGTCAAGTTTACATACATATTCTATCTTACCCATAGTTATACATATGTAGGTACTTCATGTAATTATTTACGACGAATTGCAAGAAAATGCATTCTTGTATATAGCTGCATTCGTTTTCTGACAGATGGTTCACGAATAATATTACATATATGTTAATAATAAGATGGAGAACTAAGAATATTAAATGCTTCATAAAATGTTTAAGGAGTATAAATAAAATACACAATACCTAACTTAAAATTAAAGCTTTGTAATAAGCTGACCCGTTCTGATCTTGGCATAGTAACCAATTTTTATAACGTGGTTAGTTGTTTTGGGATGCTACATGTAAGTACCGTAAAAATTTACTGTGAATTTCCTCTTTGCTTTTAAGTTAGACGAATGCGGTTCTGTCAACAAATTAAACTTCTGTAAACACGGCTTACATGCGAAAAAACCCAGACAGCGGAAATAAACGATATAAATTTGGTGAATCAGGTTTTGCAATAAAAGCTGCGTGCCGATTATACTAAACCTATCTTTAACATTAGAAAGCGGGTAAAGAGCAAAAATAACTTCACAGACATGCTGATGTGTGTAGATGAACGTAATTCCACAGAGTTGGAAGGCTCTTTTATTTATGTGCGCAACAAAGATTAAGATGTAAAATATAGAAAGCATTTGCTACACGTTATTGTCTGATATCTAAAATTAAAAGTGTTAAAGTGCCACAAATATTTTTCACTTGTGTGGTGAAACAACTGAATATGTATATCTCTTATTGTATTTCTTAGATGGCAATGAATTGGGTCATTTAACGGCAGCATTCTATTTGAAAAAATAACTTTGTTAATCATTTCTTTATGATACGAAATCGAGGAAGGGAAGAGATACAAATTAATAACAGCTGGGCTATCTTTTGCGCAATATTTCTGGAAACGTGAAACTAATTTGTAGCAATAAAATTGTGGAAAACAATTCGTTAGTATTTTGACGTTGTTATTAGTAAGGGATTAAAAATATAACTGTCGTAATCTGCAACTTGAATGTATCCATACAAAATACTGCACGGGAGTATCAAGCAGGGTTTAGGAGAAATACGTCAGTAACAGATCAGATATGAAAGCAATTCAAGCCAACTGTTATGAATCTAAAACTGCTAATTTTGTATTTTTGTCGATTTTATACAAATTTGTGATCGGATAAAAATAGTTCAAATATAGTTCATCATACGAAGAATAATTAAAGAAGGTACAGATATCGACTAAAAATCAACGAAGAAAAGACAAAGTACATGGTAAAGGGAACATGGTGTGAAAACTAGTGGTACAAACAGAAGAGAAGCAATACACATTCGAAAGAGTACAAGAATTTACATATCTAGGAGTAAAGATAAGAGAAGACAGCCAAGAAAGAGCGGAGACAGAAGCAAGAAGGACAAAAGGAAACCAGAATGTGGGGATGTTAAGAGCACTAACAAAAACGAGTTTCGTATGAAGAAAAACCAAGGAGAGAGTTTATAAAACTGTAATCAGAGCGGCATTTATCTACGCATGCGAAGCGTGGTTTTTGAGGAAAGTAGAAGAGGTAATACTGGAGAGATGGACAGGAAAATGCTCCGTGCAATATATGACGGTCAATACAAAGGATGGAGTAGACGAACGAATGAGAAATTAGAAAATCTATACGAGGAACCATAAATAACAACAGTAGCAAGAGACCAACGAATCAGATGGCTGGGATATGTAGTGAAATTGGAAAAAAGTTGTATTGAGCGGGAAACCAGCGGGGAAGAAGAGGAAGGGTAGACTTCGGAAAAGATAGCGTCGAGGACGATCTCCAAAGGATGAACGTGACGGACTGGAGGGACAAGGCAATATACAGAGAGAAATAGTGGAGGAAGCGCTAGTGAAACTATAGACTAACACGTAGTAGTGACAATTTTACGTATAAATAAGAATGTATTAGAACTCAAACGAAAGGACACCAGCCCAAGGCCTGTAGAGCTATTGCTATATAATCTGTGCTTATATTTTCTTACTTCACGAAAAGTTTTTTGGCTTAATCATTTTACAAATTTCGGACGAGGAAGCGTAAAAATATCGGCTGATACGTTGATTTTTTTTCTGCTGCCCTGATATCTTTGACTATTAAGTGAAATATGTACATACTATCTGTCCAAAAAGAAATGAATCACCCGTTCTGGAACAAGCAGGGAGAGATTTATCCCTTGCCGACGATTAGTCTGGACCACTGTAGATAAATATAACGATAATTCTTAGGCGAATAATAAAATAACGTACCCAAGTAATGAAGTTTACGTCATGCACGTATAAAATTCTTCGATTTTCTATATTGTCTTTCGTGGTAATAGTACATATATTATAGTGTTATTTATAGTTTTATTTCCAATCTTTCAAATTGCTATCAGAAATATGAATATTTATGTTTGGGGAGATCTTATGAAAACTAAATATATTAATAATACAAACGTATTATTTTCTGTCTGGCTAGAAATTATTATACTCAAGGACTATAATGAAGGACAGAATTTCTAAAGAAAATGAAGGACAATAAAAGAACAAACAATTTCTATAAGATTAAAAAACAGAAAAAAAAGGAACTATTAAGTAAATATATTCTCGAAGAAATATACATATATTTCAGAAACAAAAATATTACAAAATGAAAAATTAACTATACAAATATTAGTTAAATAACAAACACATTGACTATCGTACCCCCACATAAAAGAAAACAACATAATAATAATTCCTATCCACCCTCCCGCTGTCGAGAACATCTCCGTCTTCTGCCCTCTCCAAGTTTCGGTTCGCCCCGAGAAATACTACTCTGTTTAAAAACAACCTGAATTAATAGAAACGAAATAATATACTTCAATAAAATAATCCCTTTCATCTAAGTATCCGTTCCATATTTAAATGTTGTCGCTTATCTGTAAGTATAGCTGCCTTAGGGTTTACATATTTACAATACGTACTGTTGACCAATTTATTCTTGTATATTCTTTTCGTTCAAAGTTGGTACGGGAACAAACTTTTATGTCTTTTCGATTTAATACATTTTGGACAGATAGTACATGACAATTCAGCAAATGCATATATTTTCGCTGGGAGGACACCTACATGCGCTAAGAAGTGATACAGTTTTGCCACCGCAGTAAATTAGAAGAGTATCCGGCACTATAGTAATTTCTTAGGACAACGAGTGCAGCAATTTCTGAACATGTAGTCAACGATTTTATGCCATGAATATTTAGAACTGAATTAAGCAGTTTGATACATACTGCGAGGGAAAATATTGTCTAGACTTTAAATAATGTATTAAACGACACTGCTTTCAACTTAGCTTTTTGTCTAGTTATACGAGTATATTAACTTTTTAAACATTAACAATTTGACCTACATACATTTTTCATTCGCGTAACCTTTTGCGCGAAATGTGTGAACGACAAAATGTAATTTTATCTAATCTAATTTGCTTACGACGAAAGTCATCATAACTGACGCGTTTACGCACTCTAAACGAGAAATGCAAATAAAGCATAATACGATGTTTATTGTCTAGATGCAAATCAGTTAATAAGGGTAACATGATATTCATACGTAAGCAACTACACATACACACGTTTACGTATTTCTGTACTAACACGCCTTTTTCGTCTATGTAGTTACGCACTATTAAACTTTATTGTTTATATACGATATGAAGAAGTAACCCATATCAGTTTTAGAGTTGCTATTCTTCATAATGCAATGTCCTTAATGAGTATGCTTCAATTTAATAATACAATACTGTAATGGTTAGTTTTCCAAAATGAAAATTCAACTTGCAAGACTATGTATGTATGTATGTATAAATATCGGTGTATTTTCTCGCTAAGTTAATATTTCGAACTAGTTTCACGTTATTTTTAGATATACGCTTATACTAGACAATATTTGTATTCTAGCACATACGTTAATATAATTCTCACTTCCTATATACTAAACAGACGTTGCTTAATTTGATAATTAATTCTATTGAGTCACTGAAAACACGCACAAGTTCCAGGTTCTTCTACCATGACATATATTCGTAGATATATTGTTGTATATGTGTTTAGTTCAGTTTATATGAAGAGCTTTGAGAGATCTTTGCATTCACGAGCTTTGTGAGGAAGATGTTGTGATAGATAATACATTTGATATTAATAATTGGTAGTCTACTATGTATTTCGTATTAAGCTAAATAATTTTTAATTTAGAGCATGATTTTGCATCTATTTCAGACTAAGGTTTGTCATGCTTTATAAGAGCGTTTACTTTCTCTCACATGTTTCTAGCAGGAATAACGGCGATAACCAGTTGCTATAATATCGCATTCATATATACAAGTATTACCTCTTCTTTGTGGTAAGATACGACGTGTCCTGGAGGCAGGCAACTGACTCTCAACCAAGACATTCCACCATTGATGAATCCACCTGGCCCCAGACACTTTCGCGCTTGAAGAGCCCAACACAGCAAATAAAAAGGCTAAAGACCCGGAAGGTATTCCGTCATATTATACAAACTTGTATCTTGCAACAATTTGTAACACGATTTAGTGTTTGGCTGTTGGTTAAAAACATTTTCTTTCCAAAACTGATAGAAGAGGTTAAGACGCTAGGCGTCAGTTTAACGAAAAAGCTGTCGCGTAGTACATAGTTACGCTCTGTGGAATTTAAACTATTATTGTTCAGTTCTAATGGTAGTCTTCATTCTTTTATTTTATTTTAAGGTCTGGTTTAACGTACTGGGAAGCTGATTGGAAGAGCACAGTAAGTTTTCTTACAAGACAAATGCGCAATGAGGCCTGTTGTGGGTATATCTCCGCAAGGAGGTGTGTGGTTTCACTTTCAGTGACTTGCAAATTTTTAAAAAGCGATAGATTATAATGTCTGTCAAATTTTTAATAGTTTTAACGAATAGGAATTGTAAAGTCTTTTATACCTTAGGATTAATATCTTAGGAATAAATAAATATTGTTATCTTTGCCTGTACGAAAAATCTGTAGCAATTAAATTGTCATTTTAATAGTTCTTAAATAATATCTTGTTTAGTTACAGCTTTAGTTTATTTCATTATTACCGACGTTTTTACTACTTTTTTATCCTAAAATGTTATTAAACTGTTTAAACTCTTAAGTACGTGATTATAACTGTACATAATAAAGCAATAATTCTCTTTAGGGAGTTTGCAACGTAATAAAAGATGCCGCAACACATAATACGAAAGCCAGTAGTTGCTGCTGTTTGACCTTGTTCACCTAAATATACTATGTTTTTGGGAATAATTACATACTTTATGATCTCTATATTGAAAACATT
>SMLS01070326.1:0-15046 GCA_004785975.1 Popillia japonica
TTACCACTCTATTAATGACACTGCGAGATACATTATAAATTCTAGCCACTTGTCTCTTGGAATATCCATTTTGTATTAATCTTAGGGTACCTATTGTAATTTAAGTTACTTAATCCTAGTTTTAAGTCAGCAACAAACTGACAGATGTAAACTAATATCACAGACTACTTACAGACCGGTAACTAAGCGATAAAAATTAATCCGATATTTTTGAGAAGGACAAGTAATATTTTCGTTCTTTCTCTCATTTTTGAACGGCATGCGTAGATGGCAGGACGATCGCTACATGGCGGGAAAATTGTGTAATTTGAAATAGTTCTTACATATACAGGGTGTTTCCTAAGTAATCTATGGGGCGCTTCGTCACTCAATTTTAAGACGAAAAGTTCATATAAACATGTGTGATAAGTCTGGTCGTTAATGAGATACAGGGTGTTTTATTATTTTATTAGAAGCAACAACATGTGTTAAACATAAAGAAAAAATATTATATTTCAGGGCATATGTTCAAAATGTCCACCTGCAGCTAAAATGCAAGCATCTGCTCGATGTCTAATTGATTGCCGAATACGTTCGAAGATACCAGGTTTGTTACGAATAAGATTACAGCCTTGTATGATACGATTTTGAAGATCTTGTACGTTTAATATCGGGGTTGTGTAAATGAGCGATTTTAAATATCCCCACACACAAAAATCCAGAGGATTGTGTCCCGGTGATCTAGGGGGCCACGGCTGTGGAGATCCTCGTACGATCCAATGGTCTGGAAAAACGTTATTTAAAAACTCGCGAACAATCAAAATGTGGAGGAGCTCCGTCATGCATGAACCACATGCGCCTTCTAATAATAAGAGGTACATCTTCTAAAAGAAGTGGAAGTTCATTTTCTAGAAAATGAAGGTATGTCGCACCGGTCAACCGTGCAGGAAGGAAAAATGGTCCTATTAAATAATCTGCGATGATGCCAAGCCAAACATTGACCGAAAATGTTTGTTGAAATCTTTTTACAATTATGGCATGTGGAATTACATTTGCCCATATGTGGTCATTATGAAAATTCATAATGCCATGTCTTGAAAAGTTGGCTTCATCCGTAAACAGAATATCGGCAGCGAAATTGGGATTGTTTGCTATTTAATTTAAAATCCATTGGCAATACTGTATGCGAAGCGGATAGTCAGTAGGAGCAAATGTTGTACACGTTGAACGTGATGTGGATACAATAAGTTATCTTTTAAAATATTCCAAATAGCTCTGTTACCAACATTTAGTTCATCAGCAATTTTTCTGGTACTCGCTTCTGGATGTTGATCAATTATTTGAAGAATCAGGTTTTCCAATTGTGGAGTTCTCACAGTTCTGGGCCGTCCAATAATTATTCTTTGATTTGGTAAAAGTTCTAGTTTCTTGTAAACGAATATGTAGCTTAGTAAACGTATCTGAACCTGGTAAACGATTATTAGGATAACGCTGGGCATACATACGTCTAGCCTCTAAGGCATTACCATTAGCTAATCCATACAAGAAGTGCATATTAGCCATTTCAGCATTAGTAAACACAGGCATCGTTGTTAACTTAACACAAAAAGATCGTATTATTAAAAATTTATTGTTCGTTGTTTGCGTTGGTTGTTAGGTTTGACACAGTTGTCAACGTTACTTCAAACGTCACTTATAAAACTTATGTTTTTCGTATTACTTCTAAAAACCAGTAGCGTCACCAGAAAAAATTAATTTCAAATACAATCACAGCTGATTTATTACAAACAATTCAACACCCTGTATCTCATTAACGACAAGACTTATCACACATGTTTATATGAACTTTTCGTCTTAAAATTGAGTGACGAAGCGCCCCATATAATATTTTAGATTACTTAGGAAACACCCTGTATTTATTACGTATCAATTGATCTTATTAAAATACTAGATTTTGCCTTCTGTCTGCCGTAATAAAATCAACTGGAATTTTTTAATTTTCATAATACATAAAATAGTACCCCAATAGTACAAGAGTAATCTGTGAATAAAACAAGAATTGGAAGATTGTAACATTTTAATGATAGACCTATAAACGCACAATTACAGAAATATAATTTTATATAGGATTAAGAACCACAATAATAGTTATTTATTATACAAGACGATAAAATGGTACTTTATCTTTGAGAACGTTTTTTAATCTAATTACGCTCGAAAAGATAAAGGCATTTTATCGTCGTGTGTAATACAACATTTTTTCTATAGCAGGACAAATTCAAGAGAAAAAATGAAATGTGAACGAATATACGAACATTAGGTACAACTTTTGACATTTTTGACAATCGTGTTGTACCGTCACTATGGATTAATCTGTCCATACTCTGTGTGAATGTTACTTTATCTACCCTTGCGGTTAAAGTGCTACTTAGTCTACTCAAATGAGTTGATAAAAACGAAGTTTAACCTCTGCTATAGACAAAAAAAACTCAAATATATCAAACTCTTTTTGAATCAAAAATAATAAATTACTCCATAAATTTAACGATTTAACTGACATAATTTATCGTCCGGCAATTTCATATACAGGGTGTCCGCGAAATACAAAGCATGCTTTTAAGGGATGATAGCTACAACGATTGGAAACAAAAACATATAATACAGCTTGGGTCTATCTGTAAGCGTAAACGAGAAAAAAAATTATTTCTCATGTCACAAACTTCGACGCATACTGTACACCGGCAGCTGATTAGGGCAAGATTTACGACGATTACAGGCGTGTGTTCTTGAAAATGGGCAACACATCGAGCCTTTCCTGTAATACATTTTCTCCTGTCTCTCAAAAAAGTGCTTTTTAGGACCACCAATTTATCGCAAATAAAAGAAAAGAACTCAATTTTGTAGTAGCCTTTACGAAAGAGCTTAAAGCGCCATAACATAATTGCAGTAATTACATTGATTTCATTGAATGCGACTTTCCCTCAACTTAAATTTTCATTTACCGATCGGAGGCTGCTATTAAATACGCCCTTTTCACTCTAACTTCAACATAACATCGATTTTATTGTCATAATATTATTTAAAAAACCGCAAAGGTACCTTTATTTTATAACATATGGCCATTGACTTCGTACGATACAAGTTCAAGGTTGTATAAACAGATGATGCTTGGTATGCATCTGCGCAAATTATTCTTAACTTATGTTGTGAATAATAAAATGCAGTCTTTTTTAGCTAATAACGGGTTATTTTCTTTTTACTAGTACAAATGGTACAAATACTATGACAAATACATTAACTCGACATATTTATTGGGTAGTTAAGGGAACTTATAAACAACTAAAATGTTACAAACATAAAATATGTTCTTTTTTTTAAAGAGAAATTACAAATTTTGCGCATGCGCAACCAGTCACGTCAGTAGCGCCACCTGGCTCTGCTGGCTCAGAATTTGAGAGAGTTGGGCAGATCTATAGCTTTGTGTATTAAATAATGATAGAATTTTCCGGATTAATTTGCAACCTTAGTTACCGGTCTGAGTCTGTGCTAATATCAAAAAGTCAATGCCAACCTAACATTTTATGTGAAATATTCTCCTAACTTCTCCTAAGACATATTTATATTAGATTTTATACGATAAATTAATAAAGTATTGTAAGTTAAAATTTTAACAGAACGAACATTATATTAGACTTGCTGCGTTAAATAAACTATAAAACATTAAAATTTGTCATGCTATGCATTCCTAATTACTTAGACTAAAGGCCTCTTTACACCATGCTTGATTCATACTTTTTTTATACTAGATTCTATTCTAGGATTATCTGAATGCTTTTTCCTACAAACTAGAGATGGTTGATAAATAACGTCACGTTTAAAAATCACGTTCATACGCCATTCTGTAACTGTCACGATTATCTGCCCAAAAGTTCCAACGTTCCAAAGTCACGACTGTTACGTCAGTGTGCCTCGGACAAGGGTGTAAGTAACTAGCGTGAGTAGCGCGCAAAAGTAGTTCGTCGTGAAATACGTCACCTCGGCGTTTCGCGTACTCGGTTCTCGCTCTGATGCCCGGTTTCTGAAACGTCAAGCAGCAGTTATCTGTTCAGTATCTGGCGATTTAACAAAGACAGTCCTTGTTAAATTGCCAGATACCAAACAGATAACTGCTGTTTGACGTTTCAGAAACCGGGCATGAATGTCGTATCGGCTGTCGGTGCCGGGGGACTAAACCAACGACTGAACTAGTCGCTCGGGAAAGTAAAGTAGTAATTACTAATTAGTAGTATTGTTTTTTGTGAGCAACGTATCAATTTTTTTTAATACGATGTTACGATAACATAGCAAGTTAATTGGTATGTGTTGTTAACGTAATCAAAATTTGCAATTGATTAGAACAGCTGTAGCGGAATTATAATTTATAATTTTATTTATTAACTATTTATTTACAAATAAATAGTTGATTTAAAATAATAAACACGTCTGCCTCATTCAACGTAAACAATGCAGGTACTAAGCCTGTAAAAAGTGTGAAAGTAATTTTGAATTACGGTTGCAGCAAAACGATCCCCCGCGGATAACAGCGTGACTAATTCACGATAATACCGTAATACTATAGATCACTAAAAGGAACGAGTCGTAAGTCTTGCAACTCTAGCGCCTGAAGGTATGTTACCTCATCGGAACGTACGTGACAAAATAACGATTGTCACTTTATTGGAACTGGAACGACAGTCACGGTGACAACAAAATAACGTTTTATCCCAACTCTACTACAAACACGGTTAAAAGTTGACATTTTGACACGGCTAACTTAAAAAAGCGATTTTATAGCGTAACGTGTTAAAAAGGCCACTTTTAACACTAGTGTTAAAAGTAAATGATAGTTTGTTAAAAATGACAAGAGAAAATTTCTTACATATCAAATGATTTTTTGGTATTTTTTTTATTATACCTGCATCATAATGTTGGTATCTCGAACACATTTGTGTGCGAAATCGGGCCATTAAAACACCGGGCTGTTTTAAAGTCGCCTAGGCAGTTTACATATGACACTAATGACAGTAAACAGACATTTATTGTGTCTTTTTCAAATAAACATTAATGGTACAATAATTAATTGTTGAAAATTCTAATTCCAGAATAATTTCTCATATTCTTTATAATATGCAATTTTTGATTTTTGTGGAATTAATTTCAATTTGGCTTGCTCAGCTAATCGTTCAACTTATGAAGAAATCTCTCCACTCATATTGTCCATTCTATATTCAAAAAATTTGACATTAAATGTCATACCAACCACATAGCAACAAGTCAACAATAATTGCTAACCGTATCTATGTTCATTATTAAAAATTTGAACCACACGCTACTTTGTAAAATGCACCAATCTTCTATTCTTTTTGTTATTTTCGCATTGTAGTGCAGGTATAATAAAAAAAATAGCGTATAATCTGCGTGTATAAATGCCTTTAAAGCACTTGCGTTACTTAAAGGCACTCCGCTTCGCGTCGTGCTTTTAAACATGTCGCGTGTGCTTTAAAGGCTTACTTACCTATACATTTATATTATAATATACTATTATTACAATGAAAATTACATATTCTTTTTTAGATTTTGAGGGCAACAAATCTAAATCTAATCAATCGCTTTATCAGCGGCTTCAATTATTGCACTCGGTATTACTTCATTATCATATTAATACACGAACTCATCTTTTGTACAAATTGTGACAAATAACGTATTCATGAGCTGTCAGATTTGGTCAGTGGAGTTTCATTATATTTTATAATAAAAATTGTGTTTGTAGAAAAAATATTGTACGATACCCGTATTAAAAATGCTATTTTATTTCACTCGTAAATTGTAAACTTTTACTCGTGAAATAAAACCGCACTTTTAACACTATCTTAATAGGTGGGAGTACAACAAATCAACATAAATCAATACGTGATGGCGCTACTAAACAACTTTTAAGTCCTACCAACTTGACCAACATAACCTATCTTTGTTTCGAATAATATACTGAACTTGTATTTATGTATTTTCCGATGTTGGCCAATCTGCCCAAAGTACTGCTGCGCATGTTCTAGTATCAATTTAGAAACAAAAATAGGACAGGATGTAGTTTTTAAAATAGTATAGCATCTAGTATAGTTTGGTGTAAAGTGGCTTTACATGATACATTTTCGGTCTATTTTTTCTAGTTTCTAATAGTATAGAATGGTGTAAACTGGCCTTAAGAGTAACATTAATCCTTTACTAGTGGACCACTTCAATTGAGCAGCAATTTATACAGTAGACACGCGATAGTGTGAACATCGCATAACGGAAACCTCGCATAATGTGAACAAGATAATATTTATGCAAGTCCACTGTATATCTTGAACAAACTGTAAACTGCACCGGTCAAAGAAATGTAGTTCTATCAGTAAAACATACAGCGGTCACGGTATCCCCGTGAGAGCGGAAAATTAAGGGACATACTGACCCAACCAACGAACCAAACGAATAATTTATGCACGTCTATGTATTTTGTTTACAATCAAAATTTCTGTGGTCGCACCGCATACTTAAAATACATATACAGTGTGTTCAAGATAAGGTTCCCAAGCATGGGAATCTCAGTACCTGTAGGAAATACAGCTTAGGTTAAATTAGGAAAAAGTTGCGTTTTTTGAAGCTTATTTACAGGCCGTGTAGAAACTTGAAAAATTTTCATGGCCTGGTGAGATATTTGGGAGAAACGGGAATTTTAAAAAAATAGAAAAAATTCAATTTTCCTCTAAAATACAAAAAAAATGTGGCACGTGATATATCGTTGAATTGGTAATAAAAAATAGAATCAGATACCGGGTGTACTTTTTTCGGGCAAAACGTCAGATATATTATGTGTCAGATGTATTATTGTTATTGTAAAAATCATCGTTGTTGAAGATACAAAAATAAAAAAACAAAATTGATCTGTAGGGATATGAACCCTAAACAATCCATTATATGGGATTTAAATTTGGCTGAAGTAGTATTAGGGAGATAATATTCACCGAAAACCCATTGTATGTATTCCCCTATGTCCCGCTCGGCCCTGGAAACCCGGTATATTTGGACGGTTCATATACGCTGATATTCTGCGGCTGATATGAATATACAATTATTATTATACATACAGGGTGTCCGCGATATACAAAGCATGCTTTTAAGGGATGATAGCTACAACGATTTAGAAACAAAAACATATAGTACACCTTGGGTCTATCTGTAAGCGTAAACGAGAAAAAAAAATATTTCTAAAAAACCTTATTTGGTCAAACTGTACAAGAAAACTCATCCATATTGCTTCTTAAATAACCAAAAAACCATATCAAAAATTTAGAGTTGAAAATAACTAAAAACAACGACGAAAACGAATTATTTAATACTTTGAAATTGAAGCGTGGTGTCATTTCTCTTACACCATACTGTATACGTATTCAATAGAAGCTAAAATGCAAGCTAAGCATCATGTGTTTATACGACCTTGAACTACATTAGACCATTGTATCGTACGATGTCAATGGCCATACGTTTTAAAAATATCCGATCAATAGGAAAGAGGTATCTTTGAGTTTTTTTTTTAATAATGTTATTACAATAAAATCGATGTTATGTTGAAGTTAGAGTAAAAAGGGCGTGTTTAATAGCAGCTTTCGATCGGTAAATGGAAATTTAAGTTGAGGGAAAGTCGCATTGAATGAAAACAATGTACCTAATAATAGTGCAATTATGTTATGGCGCTTTAAGCTCTTTCGTAAAGGCTACTACAAAATTTAGTTCTTTTCTTTTATTTGTGATAAATTGCTGGTCATAAAAAGGACCTTTTTGAGAGACAGGAGAAAATGTATTACATTTATATACATTATTTATTTACATTTTAATAACAGCAAACATTTTCTTTATAGTATTTTCTAATAGAAACCATATTTCTTGCATTAAAAAAAACAAATATATGCTAGTCTGCGTAACGTGAGTGTAGTGCTTGGATACGAAGAGATGCATTTATTCTCACATAATATTATTACTTATGACCCTAAATATATTTCACAAGAGATATTTAAACATCAGGCTGTGTTTAAGACATGCAATGACCTTGTATATACCGACCGCAGCCGAAGTTCTCACTTACATAGACTTACAGCGTACGGCGAGGGACATGACATTTTGGCTCACGGGCACTGTATATAAAGAAGAAGCAAATGTGTTTACGCGAATTACGGAGAAAATATACAGAGTGAGCCTCTACTATAAGTGGGACAGACAATTATTGTCTCATTGTGAACACATAGTAGTCGGAGCTGCAATATATCTTTGATTTACACTAGATCCGAAATGCAAAGTAGAATAAAAAAATAAATATAGTGAAACCTGTATAAAACGACCACACTCCGTTCCAAACAAAAACGGCCGTTTTGACTGGTGGTCACATTAGACAGCATCTTCTAAATGCATGCACATATACATACTATACATATAATTACATTAAATGCTCATAATTATAGAAAACGCGACAAAGCAATTCAGTTCGTTCGTTTTAACGTAGTAGTTTGATTCACTGCATCGACCTTCGAGTGATATCACCCAGTCCGGTGAATACCCTTATATATTCGTCTTACATGTTTCATATTAGATATACCGTGCCCGCGCGCAAGACCTGCTGAAACGTTTAGTGTAAGATGAAAAAGAACTGCAAAGAGACGCCCCTTAGTTAACACAGGACACGTATATCGGTACTGCTCGCTCGGACGAATGCATTCATTATATCTCTTTATCTAACATATTAAAATCCTATGTCTGCTCTAACACATTGAATATGCTATCAACAGATCGAACGTGCGCACTCTGTATGTATATGTATGCACATAGATGATGCGGTCGTTTTAAACTAGTCATGATCGCGTTAGAAATGGGTTGTTTTAGAAAGGTGTTGCGCTCATTACATACATATTTATGTATGTATATGCTGCAGTCGTTTAAAGTGGTCATGGTTGCGTAAGAAAGGGCTCGTTTCAGAAAGGTGTTGCATACATTATGTATACGATATTAACAACCATTGCAACAAAATACGGTCGTTTTATCAGGCGGTCGCCTGAAACGGTGGTGACTTTGTAAAGGTTTCATTGTATATTACTATTAAGGGTGTTAGATACAAAAAAAAAACTTCTGTATTACTGATTCTTTCATGTGAAATAGAATGTAAACATATTTCTAGTATGTTACAAGGAATAAAAGAGAAATGTAAAACGAAAAATAATGATGATTTACGAGTTAAAAAAGTCAACATCTTGTGTCAATCCCAGAGCCATTGACAATGGTCCGATGAAAGAGATTTTAAATATTCATGTAAATGGAAGCTATTTAATCAAAAAAGAAATTATTTATGGAAATAAGATGTTTTGAAAGCAGCACAGAAAGTGACATTAACGTAACCGCTGTTTTCAAAACGTATTTACATAAATAAGTTATTTTTTTGATTAAATAGCTTCATCAAGACGTAGAAGTATATCTTATACATCAGCACTTAAAATCTTACTTCCATCGGACCATTGTCAATGGCTCTGGAATTGACATAAGATGTTGACTTTTTTAACTTGTAAGTCATCCTATAGTCATTATTTTTCGTTTTACACTTTCCTTTTATTCCCTGTAATATACTACAAATACGTTTATATTCTATTGCACATGAAAAAATCAGTAATAAAAAAGCATTTTTTTTGTACGCAACACCCTTAATCGACGTAAATTAAAGAATATGTGTTTGATGCTAATAACGTTGGTAATGTAGACTATAGCATGCTTTCTGTAATCATTTAACTTTCAGATTCGCGTGTCTGCATTAGCTCTTGTCGTTGAAAACCAGAAATCTACAGAAATTTTTTCTACTTGGGAATTAGATTTTTTGAAGAAATATTTTCATTACAATGCCAATACGCAAATACCGAGTACTAGACAACGAATTATTGCTTTATATAAGAGAGCTGTGTTACGTATCAAGGAAGGTATGTGTGTTCTAGTAAGACAAATTACTTCCATTTGTAATAAAGTAAAAACTGAAGCTGATAAAGTAAAGGAGGAGAGTTTGAAGGAACTGCACTTGTACAAGAAACAAGAAATAAACTATAAAGTTTTCATTCAATCGTTCTTTCAAGACTATTTATGTCCTGGTATTCACTATGGTTTTAATTATTACAGACGATCAACTTGTTTAGAGTTGATACTATTTGTGTTAAATGAAAAATGTATAGATTTGGAGGACTTCGAGAGTAACTGGAAAACAGTGAATACCATGGCTCTACTAGGAGTTTTGAGTGACTCGTACGAAAGCAATATAGCAATGGCTTTTGATATACTGAAACAATTACCATCGAATGTTTTTACATTTTTGCAGGTAATGTTAAAAGCATGTAGATTTAAGTAGAGGAATAAGTGGTGTTAGACATAACTAGCGTTAGGATCTGAATATTCTTTTCCCGTGACTCCGCCCATTTCATAGGGGCGCTTCAATTTAATATATTGTACGTGCGTGCAAGTGCTTGTGTGAACTGGTGTTCCACAGTGTTTCCAGCGCGGAAAAAAATATTTTGGATTGAGATTTAGAGGCGAGATGTTAGTCCTGATTCCGATTGATTAGTTTTTATTATTTTGCATTCCATTTTTGAGAATTATTTTTAAACGAATGTAATTTTTGTTTAGAGATTCAAATAATCTAATTATGATTTTATTATCATTACTTTACTAAAACTATCTAAAGAACGAGTTTCGACATCCTCAAATCGTCTAATTACTAAATGGGTTGACTATATCAGAGATACGTTTTGTTTTACTAAGCCAGAAAAAGCGTTTGGTAATACTTGTGCCATTATAGTTTCATTAAAAAAGTCGCAATTATGTCAACACATAAAAACTCAAATACTCCAAGCGTCTCTAATTTCTGAAAGTGGTCTCCAAGTTTTATTTGGATTTATATGAGGCATTCACTACTGCTAATATTCCCTTACCTAAATTGCACAATCAGGTAATAAGGGTTTTTTTAGGTAAATATACAAATCGGCATTTACCAGACGATTCGAGATTACGGAAAAATTATATACCAGGCTGTTATAAAAAGATTATAAGGTCTATACAAAATAAAGTAACTGACAATAATATATGGATATCTGCGGACGAAACGACAGATATGTTGTTCAATGTGTTGCTAATGTGCTCATCCCACAATTTCATATACTCCCTATTTAATAAGAACTGCAATAACAAGTTCTGTCAATTCTAACAAGATGAGTGAAATAATTGTCCAAAAGCTTTGTAACAAGAAAAATGTTTTGCTCTTTACCAGTGTTGCTACTGCATTATATGCTAAAACTGGAAAGTTGCCAAAAGAGTGGTTTCCAAACATGCTTCATATTACCTGTTTAGCTCACGCATTGCACCATATTTGTGAATATGTTCGTGACGAATTTCCCGACCTAGACAAACAGATTACTTTATGCAACAAATCTTTTTTAAAACACTTTCCAGGGTAAGGGTATAAAGAATTTTATCCACACTCGGTGGGGAACATGGATAGAAGCAAGCAGTTTTTATTTTAACAATTTAGACAATATAACTGTCTTTTCTCTGCCAAATGATGCAAGTTCTATAATTGAATGTAAATACTTTTTACTTAAATCTTCTTTACGAAATCCATTAATCTACAATAGAAGAACATTTTGCTACTTTACCAAAATCCGTCTTTAAAGGTGAGCCTCTCAAAACTTGACGAAATGTTAAATTGTTTGAAACTCATTTCTGGAGAATTTGGAGACCGCTTACAGCAAGTCTAGGTTTTTATGAAATACATAAAAACCCAGACTTATATATGCTGCATCAGATATCCTCCCAAACATTTAATGACGTTGGAAATGAACAACAACGTCAAAACTGTATTCCGTACTTTGATCATCCTCCATTATCTAATTGTGATGTAGAAAGGCCCTTCTTTATATTGAAAAACATTCAAAAACAGAAATAGATTAGCGGGAGAAAATTTAGAAAACTTGGCAGTTATTTATGTAAATAAGACCATCCTTACTTCAAATTAAAAATTATAATATAAATAATATCACTTAACATTACGTAGTCCATTTACTTCTCGCATTAGAAAATTTTCCTTAAGTATAAATTAATTTTTGCGACGCCTCTGGGTGCTTTTCTCACATAAATTTAAAAAGTAAATATCTGAATGGGAGGCGGAGGTTTGATGGATAACAGACAGACTTTCTGTTCTACTTTAGTTCGTATTCATATCAAGCGGCAATTGCACCTGGCATAGGCCGTTCTATAATTGCAACGGCACATGTAGTCGCGTGCCGCTTCGTTCGAGGAGAATATTCAAATCCTAACCCTAGTCGTAACCATAATACAAACACAAACGCGTTGCAATATATACAGTGCTATTATTTTACTATGCAGCATATCCCTATGTTGCATTTTAAAATAATCCAGTCAAAGCATTATACGATAGGCAACCCATTATACATACTACCCTAACGTCAAGAATAATTATTGTTTAGTGTCACTTGAAATACGTCAAATATTATTATTATTATTATTATCCCTATTGTTCCATTATCTAAGTTACAACACTTTCACAAATGTATGCAATAATCTCAGAGCATCACTAAATAAAATAACCTATTCTATACGGAATTTTTATTATCGGTTAGGTTATTGTTTAGAACAAGAAGGCGGTCATTTTGAAAAATAGGTAAATTTAATGACCTACTCCTTGTCTGTTTTTAGAGTTTAAACACATTTGCATTTTTTCCGTTAAAAGACAACACAGAAGAATATAAAAAAAGTACTGCAAATTAGTTTGAAACGCGAAAGAATATTTGACGTATTTCAATTGACGCTAAATAATAAATATTCTTGACGCTAGGATAGTATGTATAATTGCCTATCGTATAATGTTTTGACTCGATTTTTTTAAATTGCGACATAGGGATATGTTGCATAGTAAAATAATAGCACTGTATATGTATGACCTCTAAAATTAATTACTATTATTGATTTAACCATTGTACATGTAATTATGTATATACTTAGACGAGAAATTTTAGTAATCATGTTTAAACAAGTGTAATGATTGACACTCTATTTGGTTTTTAATAACCAACATTAATTTATAAAAGTATTTACGAATTAACATTTCAGGCTTTCACGGTCGGTTGTCATAGTCGTAGCAATTTCCGGGTTTCGTCGTGTCGGTTCGTGGTTTCTACCTGTCGTTTCGTGAATAGCTGTGATCCGCATTATAAAAGGAACTGTGCTCCGAACGTATTTGTTCTGTCTTTATATACCCCTATCCCCTTCGCTGCTCTGTGCGCTTTTCTATTGGTGCGCGTCATGCGCCAGTGGCGTGGGTAATTGTCAGTATCGCGGTTTTCCATACTCTGCTCAGTGCAAGTCCACCTTCTCTGTTAATATTGTTCGTGTTTTTGAAGGTCTTGATAGCATTATCAACTGCTTGCTGGGTGCGAGTTGGTTCTCTCTTTAAATACCCCCATCCGCTTCGCTGGGTCGCTCTGCGCGCTTTTCTATTAGTTCGCATGGTGCACCAATGGCATGCGTAGTTGTCCGTATCAAGTCCGTATTCTCTGTTAAGGCTCTATTTTCACTCCTAGCGAGTACACCCTAAACTAACATCGGGTGTGTGTGTGTTTACCAGTATACTTACAAATAAATTGGATAACAGAGGGAACTAATAGTACCAGTTGTCGATCATACTGCGAGATGAAAGAAGACGGCAATATACAAAATGAGATAGCACGGTCGTGACTAATGACAAATGCTGAGAAAGGGGCGCAAGGGGTAGAAAGGGGTATAAACAGGTAGAAAGTGAAATTCGAATTGCAGTAATTGCTGCATGCATATTTACGTATCTACTCTGCGTTCAATACGTTTGAAGGTATTTTGGCTTATAGGAATTTTCGTTTTGTTTTATTTAATTTTTTGTATATAATATAGTGCGGCGTAAATATTGATAAAAAGATACAGACTGATAATTTGTGTGAGATACTTTAATCTTAGAAATATATTATTTTTCTATGGTATTTTCAAAACTATGTTTAATAAAAGTATAGCAATAATTTCTTTTTTGTGCCTATATCGAACAAAAGAAACTTTCTTAGTGCTGGTACTCCGTCATAATTTGACCGCATTTCGTAAGATGTGAAAATTTTTAGGTGAAAATTTTTAGGGAAATTGTCCAATATAATAACAGCATTTCTTTTAATTTTTCATTTCCAATTGAATTATTTACAGACATAATATCATTACTTTACCATTGCTAAAGTGAAAAATTACTTGCATTTTTCTAGGCGTAATAATAATATACATACTGAGCCAATAAGTTTGAGGACAAGTTGAATTTCCCGCCTTGTATTTCTTTGTATAGGTTGGTCAAACTGGCTGCAATGCTATTAAAAAATTACTTCCTTCTATTTTACAGCATTTTCATAGTTGGCTCGTGTTCGTAGGCGTTTGGCGTTATTATAATTTTCTGTTATCTTAGTCGTTCTGTTATCTTATTCGTGTTTTTGTTAGATTTTATTAAAACGATTACAAGTGTTGTTTGAATATTAAAGAATAAGATTTTTCAGAATCGGTTACATTCCTACTTAAGCCTGTTTTACACGACGTTAAATTTACGCAAAAATTAACGAGAACATTTATAAATAAATTTACAAAACAATTTATGATTTTTTGTTTGCAACGTATCTCCAAATTTTTAACACAATTTACTGATGCATTAAGACAGGTTCTAAATAATTTTCGAAAAAATTTAGTAGTAAATTTCTTTACATAATTCTCTGTTTGATACGTGTCAAATCATTTATTCCTAAATTTTCTCGTAAATTTTTGCGTAAATTTAACGTCGTGTCAAACACGGTTTAGTTTAGAAGAGTTGCGAGAGGCTATCTATTATTAGGGAAATAAGAAATATCGGTGTTAATACCCTGGTAGCATTATTTGACAACATGAAAAGGCGTGTAAA
>SMLS01070332.1:0-19385 GCA_004785975.1 Popillia japonica
ATGCAATAAAAATCGTAAATAAGGTAAGTGTGTTATTTATATACAGTACACATAACTGACATACCTAAGTGATATAAATAGCGAATGCATGTAAAGCAACAAAATCACGCATGCATCTCCGATCGAAACAAGGTCATAATATTCGTGCGCTTACCTGAATACTATCCTGGCATACCGCAGCAATCCCTCAGCTCTAATTATGAGCATTGATAAGGACAGTTCAGATATTTTTCTACTTTTAGGTCACTTCAAACACTATTAATTCGATTAAAAATCATTTATCCCAGGACCTTTATAATATATTAGGTATTCGTTACAAGTTCATTAGTGGAAGATATTTACATTTAATTCGGGTCAAATTATAATCTATTTTTGCTTTTACTACTATTTCTATTCTTATAATTGGCTGGTATTTACTAATTTCTTCCGCAATGTGTTTTGTGAATGTGATTTTACTGAATTTTGAATAATATACTCTACATTACAAATTAATTCGTCTAATGAAATATTATCTATTAAAAATTTTGGGCTAAAGTTATATAACTAATATAATAGATTACACAATCTCTTTGTTATTTTGGAAAATTAGAGAGTTTCCAAGTACTTCAGGATTGGATTAGTTTTTGATTATAAAATTATAATTAATTTAGTTCAGAACTGTTAATTGTTATGTTATATGTTACGTGTTATAATACTATTACTCCCTTTAAATTCTTAATCACTTTAAAATTACTGTAAGTGCAGCAATTATTGAAACGATTAAAACGTCTTAAAAAACTAGTGGTTTCAATGTATGTACATACCTATATACGAGTACATCCATATATTCTATATCTTTAAAAGATTGTATAGTTTGTGTTGTTTCAATTAAAACATTAAGCGAATAATTATAATATAATAATTAAGAAAATTATATTAATGTTTCTAATTTTATAATTTTTGTTATTATTATTTAAACAATATTTTGCACGATAAAATAATGACTATTTTTTTCCGTTCTACTTGAATTCAGTATCATCATATTCATTTCCAATATATTCACAATTCGCTAGGTTTAAATTCTTTTAAATGCTCGCTATCCTTTGGCCTGTGGCTATACGGCTTATTGCGGTTGCCCAGTTATGTTTACTTCAATAACAATTCAGTACGGAAAGGCCACAATAGACACGTTTTATTGCAGTTTGATGCATTACAATTGCCCTCGATGGTACATATACATATCTGGATTGTTGCAGAATCTATCAGTAGACTGCATGATTTTGTTTCATAATTGCTCCTTAGTGAAAAATCAAGCAGATTATGGTAGAATTACATGGTAGTCATGATATAGATCATCTACGACCAATTTCCAAGTTTTTTTTTCTCCTTCGTACGATGATTTTTGGCACGACAACTATTAACTTTTGTTTTCTTTTTTGTAACAACTATCTTCTCATACACGACTATTAACGTCAATAATATTCTAACATGGATCACCAGCAATATTTATTAACGATATCTTTAAATTGATCTTCCACAGAATTCAATCGAGCTTGATCATAGCACATAATCATTGCATTTTTCTAAATGTAGTCCGTTTCACATATTTTTTGGACAGCGTATCTCAATATCGGCCCAGATTATTTTACAATTTAAATACAGATAGATCGGGCGGTGGTATCAAGCAAATACTGTAACGTGATCGTTTTGAAATGTAATATTTTATTGTACTGTACATGTTAATGACCTGGCCGTTGAGATGTAACGTGTAATGCTCATCTTTAGTAATGAGAATTGGTCCTTATTACAAGAACTATATAGAAGCAGAAATTTTAGTCAAAAACTTGTTGAACTAGAATCTATGAAAAAATCGCTGAACATTTTAAACTTGAGGTGACTTCCTTCAAGTTATGACAGAGTTTTCTCTAGAAACATAAAGTACAAGTTAGATTTTGGTTTTTCTGGCATTAAAACCGTGTTTTAGGACAATGTATATTACTAATTCCTGTTCAAACATATAATTCAATGCAGTTACGCATTAGAAATAGGCATGAAATAAATGTGGTATGCCGGAAATTACATTTACCCTATTCATATCTTTCAAAAGGTAAAACGTGTAAACAGCTAGCGGTCGAAAAAAATCATAGGTACTCCGCTTTCGCTTACCCTACTATAGTTTCATTGCAAGTTATAATGCAATCAGTTATCTGCTTCATAATTTTATTATCTTATAGATTAGGACATTATTAATAAAATGTTATTAATAAAACACTTACTGCTAGCACCATTTACATATCCTCTAATATTAATCACTGATAATTGTTGAAAAGTCTTACTTTTGGATCATGTAGTAATATCCGAGTAGATGTATTTCTTATTATGACGAGCTTCTAACATAAATCTACTTTTAACCGCAATTTTCTCGTCTTCACTTATTATTCATACTTGATTTGGCGACAATACACAGTGCTTTGGAATTGTAACGAATAAATTCATTATTTCTAAAATTGAGTTTTTCGAAAAAATCGATTTTACCCATATTTGTGACCAAAGGGTGTGTCATTCTACGTACACATCGTCAGAAATTATGCTTGTCTGACAGTTGTTTTATCGACCGAGAATGTTTTTGAATGTTTTTGTCAGATAAAAACTTGAAATCGTACTCTCTCTTTCTTTTTTCTTGTTATCTTTCGTTTGGCAAAAGCAGTATGTTTGAACTGTTTATTGAGTAGTGACTTTGTAATTTTATTTAAAATGGTGAAATTTACTGAACGAGAATGAATTGAAATTCTTTGCATGATCGGATTTGGAGACAGGATGTGCACCCAACAAGAAGTACTTGAATTGTTCAATTATACTGATCCTGGTCGGCGTCCCATTAGCCAAAGCATGGTACGCAACATTGAGTCTAAATTCCGTGTTTGTGATTTACCTAAATCTGGTCGACGCTCAAAATCAAAAGAAGATCAACTTAACGTTTTGTTGGCAATACAAGAAAATCATCAACTACTTAACCAAGTGGCTTCTGATTTCAATATGGCGGCATTACAGTTCACAAAATTGTGAAAAAAGCAAAGTATAATCCTTTTGTATGTCTTGTTCATGAGGTATCTGAAGACGACTTTGATCGGCAAATTCAATTCTACAAGCACTATGCACTAATGATAATAATTTCGTAAGAAACGTATTTTTTTCTGACGAGACTACGTTTGCTTTGAACGGCCATGTTAATAAGCAAAGCTGTGGTTATTGGGCTACCGAGAATCGCCAGTGGATGATGAAGCATCGCACTCAACATCCTCAGAAAGTGAATGTGTGGTGCGGCATAGTGGAAGGAAGTATTCTGGGTCCTTATTTATTTGACGTGAACTAACTGGTGGAAGATATTTTGAGTTTCTTCTTATTCTCGAACTAATAAATTTATATCCAAATCCGAGACGTGATCTTTCGAGAAATGACATTTTCTTTCAACATGATGGTGCATCTTCCCATTGTGCAGCACCTGTCCGTGCTTATTTACATAGTGTTCCCGAATCGTTGGATAGGGAGAACGGGGTCGATTGAGTAGCCAGCCAGATCGCCAGATTTGACACCCCTAAATATCTTATTGTAGGTGTACTTAAATAGCAAAGTATACGTTAGTAGACCGGCGAATTTAGAAGAACTAGAAGAAAGAATTTCGTCAGAAACATCGTATACCTCTAGAAGATATTGACCATGTTCCATAAGAATTGGCAGTAACCAAGAGGATTTGGTTACTGCCAGGTAGCCAACGGTGAACAATTTCAACATTTACTTTAATAACTATCATTAATTTTAGAAAAACAAATAATAATTAATTAAGTTTCACTTTTTTATCAAACCTACATACGCTAATGTAATCATATTTTTAACGATGTGTACGTAGAATGACACGCTCTTTCAATTGCCATGGTCGAAATTGGGTGTTGCTATTAAAAAAAAAGGAATTACGTCATATCTCGAATGACGGTTATGTCACAAATATGGGTCGTATCTCGAAAAGTGCCTTTGTAGCATTTTTTTGAAAAACTCAATTTCAGAATAATGAATTTATTCGTTACTATTCGAAAGCACTGTATAGTTACACCTACATTGTCCTCATTGCTGAACTTCATTCTTAATAATGACAATCGAGGATCCGTCCTTGCTTTGCTAACATGTCAATTACAAAAGCTAGTTTATTATTTGTTATAAATTTAATATAAAGAAATAAGAACGAATTTAATTGGCAATAGGTACGTATGCTAGTACAAACTTTATACCTTTAATTCTCGATTTATCAAGATAAAATAAATTTTGAGCAACTAAATAAGGAATTTCCGTGAGAGCTGTAAACCATATTTCCTGTATCACAGCAGCCCTGTCCAACAGTTCGAAGGTCAAACGGAAGAATAAAAACAAACGAAGAAATGGAAATAAATTGACTAAAGAAGCATACATACAATTGCAACAGCATTTGAAAATGTAATTAGAAGACGTAAATAAACTTGGAATCCGTACCAAAGACAAACAACTGGAAATGCATGCTAGTTGTGTCTTTAAGAAGAACACAAAATACAGAAGTAAATGTGTAGAGTAAATGTATGTATGTGGGGAATAATACAAAGAAAACACTTTCCCGAGCAGTCGAGAAAAAAGTCTAGATGAAACCCCATTACCTAATCAAACCACTGACTGCAAAACTCACTCAGATGGGATTCTGGTTGAGCTCGATAACTGCAATGATTTGAAGAGCTTCCAAACATGTTTAGTTACATAATATTAGAAAACGAGTTAAGTTTTTTTATGTGAAAATAAATAAATTAAAATTACTTTATTTTCATATTTTTTTACGGTCAGTGCAAAGTAGTCGGACGATGGACATACCTATTGTCAGAAAATTAAAAAAAAATAAAATGGCGTTATTAGAAAATAGTGAATTTAGTAAGAGCCGAGTAAGAACCTCACATTCTGGTGATAGGAATTCATATTCAAGAACATTGCCGTAAAGCATGACATATATGTACATTGCCAAATATGTATACTGAAATAAAAAATATATAATAATAATAATAATAATAATCTTTATTGTCCAACAGACGATGCCATTTACAGGACAATGTTAAAAAAAAAGAAAAAGACAAAGACAGTGCAGTGCAGCAAATATCCAGTAGTATGACACAATCAAAATCAAAAGTTTATAGAATATATAATAAAATTATTAAGTGAAATGAAATCTTTCAATACTAGGATGAATGGGTTAGGGAAGGAGAAAGAACATGAAAAGGATCGGAAAAAATCTTGTTTGCGTTTCTGCTCATATGCACTATAGGTGACTTACTCATTACATTGGTTCTCGCCTTGGGTATAGAAAAAGTTTCGGTCGATCGAGTGCTATATCTAGGTATGATTATATTTACCAATGACAATAACTCCGGTGCATCAACTTGGTTGTTTATTAACTTTATCATATAGTTAGCACTGATTCTCTCCTGCTAGAAAGAGAGACAAAATTATGTTCCGTGAGAAGATGATTGTAATCAGTTCCCCGCGGAGGGTAGGTACCACAGATCTTGAACGTCATATATTTTAAAAATCTTTTCTGGACTCTTTCCAACTGCAACGTTTGATACGTATAAAGCGGATACCAAATTAAAGATGCATATTCCAGTTTAGATCGAACAAAAGCGTAATACAACATTTTCATGGCATTCGTATTTGTAAATCCTCTACACGATCTAATAATGAAATTAAGTGACTGCATGGCCGACGGTAGCGATGTGGCGTGAAAACTGCAAGCGCTGATCAAAGAGAACACCCAAATCCCTAATCTCAGTCAGCCGTGGAATAGTGATATTATCCAAATTATATCTGTAGAATAAGGGATTGTTTAACGTAGTGTATGTTACCACGGCACATTTATCTATACTAATCTTTATCCTATTCTCGTTGCACCAGTCGTTGATAATGTATAGATCGCGTTGCAAAAATTCACAGTCCTCCACCGACGTTATTTTTCTAAAGATCTTTAAATCATCCGCATATGCTAATACCTTACTTTCCAACCTATGCAGTAAGTCGTTAATATAAACATTGAATAATAACGGTCCTAAGTTGGAGCCCTGCGGCACGCCGGAACAAGCAGTAAATATTGTAGAGTCATAACCATTGTAACAGATGTAACAGGAACGATTGTCAAGGTAGGAAGCTATCAAGTCAGTGATTCCGGTTGAGAAACCCAGCCAAGCAAGTTTGGATAACAATATGCCGTGATCGATCGTGTCAAAAGCTTTGGCAAAGTCGGTGTATAACACATCCACTTGCTCATGCGAGTCTATGCAGGAGCTTATATATTGCGTAACTTCAGCAAGGTTACTAATAGTGGATCTTCCACGCATAAAACCATGTTGCTGCGGAGATATGTAACACCGAATGCAGTCGTATAATCTACGTTGAAGTAGATGTTCAAAAATTTTAGAGCAGCTAGATAAAATTGCAACAGGCCTATAGTTCTGAATATCACTTCTACTACCTTTCTTAAATATAGGGTTAATCCTGCTAATCTTCCAGGCATCAGGAAATGTGCTTGTTCGAAGAGCAATGTTAAATATCAAGCACAACGGACTGCACAGGATAAGAGCGCAATCTCGAATTAGAAAATTGGGTAAGCCATCGTGGCCAGAGGTGAAGTCTCCCTTAATGCGTTCGATGGCTGATCGCACTTCGTCGCAGGTAAAAGAATGTAACTGGAAGTGATTTGCGTTAGGAGGAAGATTCAAGGTAGTAATAAGTGCTGGTGGACGGTATACTTCAGCGAAATTCCCAGCAAATGTTTCCACTATTTCATGGGCATCAGTTAATTCCTTGTCATCAAGCTTCATACAACCCGGGATTGTTGACCTGCCTGCTTTTTGACTGATGAATTTCCAGAACGCTTTTGGGTCACTAGATATCGTATGCTCTATTCGAGTTCTATATAAATCATAGGCTTTATTTGCTTCTACTTTGGCCAGCGTATGTACTCTAGAAAACTCATCCTTATAAATTTGTAACTGTGTAGTTTTCCACTTCTTATGATAAAATTCTTTAAGTTTTAAAAGTTGAACTACTTGTGGAGTATACCAAACTGGAAATTTGCATGATCTAGTAGTATACTTTGGCACGTGCTTGTCAATGATGGAGAACATTGTTGTGTAGAAAAATGAAATTGCTAGATTCACATTAGTGCACGATTCAATAAAAGACCAGTCAACATAGGATAGTTCACTATATAGTGCAGGAAAATTCGCTTTTCGAAAGTTGTATCTGAGATTAGAATTAGAAGGAAAATTGATAGGATCTGGTAGACGGGGGATATCAAGTTCTAATTGAATATTAAGGGTTGGATGGTAAATGTCTTCAGAGACAAGAGAAATATCGCTACGGGTGACAAAAACAGGACAGGATAAATTAGAAAAAACTAAATCAAGTAACCTATTGGAACTATTAACTGCATTATTAAACTGAGATAAACCTAATGTATTCATAAAGTTTTTAAGTAATAAATATTTGCGGTCATTGCTATTATTAGCAGAATTAAACATCGGGCAATTGAAATCTCCACAAATAACAAGTTTTTTATCAATTAATCTTAAAGCAAGAGCATCAATAAACGATTCATAGTCGTCATAACTAATGTATGGTGGTATATATACATTTACAAGATATATGCTAAGATGCATGACATTATATTTGCATATAACTAAATCTATTAAAGGACATAATGTGGATAATTGAGCAACATCACAAGGGCAAATACAAATATTGTCAGATGCAGCAACAAGTACTCCTCCTCCCGTGCTTCTACCAGCCGCACGGTCCCGATCTTTTCTCAAGACAGTATATGATTCATGAAAAACTTCAGTGTCGCTTATATCAGCGGAGAGCCACGTTTCAGTCAGCAAAAAAATATCAGAATCCATACATTGGCAGGAGGCATACAGATCATCAAGTTTAGAGCGAAGACCACGAACATTCTGGTAGTATAACTGGAGGGACAGGGCATATCTGTTGGACGAACTCAGTTTCCCGAAGCCTTGCGCTTCACAATTTTAGGAACATCATTGAAGTGATTGTATAAAATAAAGTCCCGTACCTACAAGGGTAATTAGTTCAAACAAACCGATTTTACTGATTTCTTGTGGTGAAAGTATTGCTGGAAAATATTGGAAATATATTTTATACATAAAATTGTAAATTCTGTAATAATAATATTAAATAGGATGTCTATGAGTATTATTTCATATTTGTTCCCTAACTAAAACGGTTTCAGGATGTCTTCCAAGTTCAAATGTCTTTGCTATGCGTTAATACATTATCTTTATCTATGGTGGGTGCAACTGCAGTGGCTTTCAAAACTGCATTGCTTGTTAGGTTTTTTTAAGTGGTAATTGTGTTCAAATGACGAACGGTTCTAACTGAGAAACCAAGCGCCGCCTACCACAAACACCGCAGCCAGCATTCGAACACCGCTCTGGTTCTTCTACAACCACAAATTGGGCCAGGTGGACAGGCCCTACTATTGCGGCCAGCAAGTCTGTTCAAGCCCACTAAAAGTAGTCTACTTAAGTAATCTCTGCACACTATGTAGCGTCATAGATATTTATTCCTTTGAATTTGTTACAAATAATTTGTTAGTAGAATAAAACAAAAACTAATTGAGAAGAACGTACCCCACAGTTACTAAAATGTCGTCTAAGGAATTGCTACGCTATTTGAATTTATATAAATATTTAGCACTCGTAATAATCTTTTAATACATCCAGTGGTTATTTCTCAATAACCACTTCCTTGTCTGCGCAAACTTTCAATTACATTAAATTATAGAGTAATTTAATATCTGCAACGTCCCAAGAAGCTATCTAGCTCAATCAAGAATCAACAAGTGTATTAATAGCGAAAGCTGGCAGCATTGACTCATAACTCGTACAAAAAAATATACATAAAAATGGGTACCTCAATTAACTCACCTTAAAAAGAGAAGCTGAAGTACTTAACGCCGGCATATTTCAATTAAATATAAGAGAAATGAAACAAATAATCAAATATGCCGACTTCTCTCGCGCAAGATCTCCTAGGACCGCTCTTACCAACATCACATATACAAAAGAAGTAGATATCGGTGGATATTATACGGTACAGATTTTTGTGCCAAATTTCCTGTTAGATTAACGGCGCCTAGTGATATTGATTTTTGTATCCCGCTGATGTTGAGATCTTGGGGGAATATGTTTTTTGAAATGTGCCGCATAACTTGGAAATGATTTTAATTCTTATTTACAGATATTAAATTATTAACTATATTTTTGCAATTAAATACTAAATGCATGAATATATTTTGCATTAAAAATTCTTCACGGAATTCTCGTCCTAATAACTCTTAAAGTAGCACGTACCACAAGTACACGGGCAACATTACATAAGCATTAAAAACAACTTAACTAGCTTTTTCTAACGGATGTAAGTAACTGATATTTTTAAAGCAAGTCTTAACAAATTTCTATACGAACAATATTCAATTCATAACTTCCCAATTAGATGAGTCACACCCAAACTCTTACTTTAATCAGATTTGTGTTTACAAAAAACTGCAAAAATGAAGTTTGTATACAGGATGATTCACAATAAATGGAGTATTAAACGGTCGCGGGAAATTGGTCAATAAAATTTTTATAAAAATTTCGAATCCTCATATGCTTGAATGTTAATGAAGATTTTCTAGTCTACACTACAAATCTATAATCCCAAACATTTAAAGTAATTAACTTCTGCAAGACCTCCATCCGGTTGATACAATCAACCTTGATTCTCTTTAAAGATAAAGGTGTGAATCTTCTACTACTGCTCTTATAGTTTGTAAATACTTATTAGAAGTTAATTTCGCGTTAAATATCGTATGTGTTATCTTTTAGTTTATTAAGAAGCAGAACTAAATTTTTCCGGAGAACTATTTAGTTTGATAACATAAAGATTTTGAGCGCCCCTAAAATCAAGATTTCGGCCATAAAAATACTCTCCCTACTTTATGTGCCCACATTTTTTGTATTCTTTATCTGTGGTTTTGGTGACAAAAGTGACAGTGCTTGGCATAATAGTAATTGCAAGCTTACATATGTATGTACACCTTCCGACAGAATTAATGTCGTCGTCTATAGGGCAGTGTTTATCAAAACTACTCACCATCAGGCCAAGCAAGCGTTCGGCCGGCATCGGTTTCTGTTGGCATGTGATTTATTGGAGTATTAGTATTTAAAACACCGACCGGGGGCAATTCTGTGGATCAGGTAGGAGAATTGATATTATTTCTTCAATATGTATTCAATTTAAATATGCTTTAAATAGCTTTCTCACAGGGAGGTGATTGCCAAGGTCATTTTTTCGCTTAACAGTAGGTAATTAAGTACTTGTATAGATGACAAATAAGGCTGTATTAATAACTTTCTTTAAACTATTTGAAAAATAAAGTTGATATGCGTATGAAGTTTAATATTGTCATTAAATTTTGTGTAATTAATTTGATTATACTTATTTTAAAAATATAGAGAGAACAAAACAAGAATAGTTTTTAAATTTACTATGGCTTCAAGTAACATTAATTATGGTTTTATAAATACTAGTAAATACTAGTAAATTTTGATTAGAATTCGCAATAATGTTGTATCACTACCACTAGAATTGCTGTTTGTATAATAATAAAAACAATATATTGTTATGTAAAGTTAGCATTATATATATAATATATATAAACAAGAGTCCAAATTTATGCCGAGGCAAAATCGAACAAGACAAAAAGCACTTTGTGGGAAAATAAAAAATTAAATAGAAATATCAGCTCAAGCTTTCGCGGATAGAAGTTTACAAAGGAACTCAACGTTTTGATTCTATTGAATAGTTTATTTAATTTTTTACAAGTGGAAAAACTATCTGGATAATAAAATAAGTTAAAAGGTCATAAAAATACATATATTAAGTTTTAAAGTATATCAAATTAAAGAAAAAAGGTAAGGTAGCAGAAGTTGGACGGATTTATTTAAATGTTAAGTTTTATTAATTATTATTATTATATTAATTAGTTACTTTACATAATAAATCATATCTTTGTAGTACGTATTTGGGTTTGAATTTTTAAATCTCCCGCGTTGGGAGGAAGAACTTCACGAAACAAAATAGTTAAATTTTGTGTAAAGGAACCTGCTTTAAAAATGTTGGGAGAATAGAGAAAAATAGAGTTACTTTGAAAATTTACTATATATAGCTCAAAAAAAATTATTGGGGTAGTTTATTAATAACATTAATGTTTAGATGACGATTTTAAAAATGTTTACCAATAACTACTTACCATTGCAATAAAATTGTTGTTGGTACGAAGATAATAGCAATATTTGGTTTCATTATATTATTTATTTAAAGGGACATGCGTACTTGGAGACAACAATAAAATAAAAGTTAAACACAGAAATTAATTATAAATTTATAAAATATTAAAAAAAATGAATGTAATCGAATAATAATGATGAATAATGATCCATATATCTGCAAGGCAGTGTCTAATTATTGTAAGTGTAATAAATTTCGTAACCTTAATAGTCTTTCTAATTTAGTGTGTAGCAGGAGTTTTCTAACAAATGTCCGTGTTTTTTATTAATTGTTCGTTATATATAATATAATAAGCAATAAAAACGGTGCTTTCCACCGGTGCATTTAAATTTTGTGTATTAACAGTATTTTAAAATGACATCTGCAAATTAAAGTAACCTATGTATGATAACCTTTTATATATTTATATCGGTATATGTATATATTTTCAAGACATAATTTCAATTCTCGTACCTGATCCAGACAATTGTCCGGTGTTTTAAATGCTAATACCCCAATAAATCTCCTACCTACAGAAACAGATGCCGACCGAAGACGTACTTGGTCAAACGGTGAGCAGTTTTGATAAACACTGCGCTATAGCCAGCGACATTAATTCTGTCGGAAGGTGTACATATTTTTACAAGTATTCGTTGACTATTTCTCCATATCTGTTTCACGCTTCATCGTGTGAATCGCTCTGTATATTCAATTCAATTATCAGAGTGAGTCGACATAATTTGTTACCTGTGTATATTAATAAAAAAAACTATAAATTATGCTGGTACGAAATATATCCACATTATTTATTTTTGTTAATTTGAATTGTTAATATATATCGGACAGCCTAATCAGAGTAAGTAGGGCCAATTAATTAGTGTGTTTTCGTTATATATCGTCGTATTAGATTATTACATTACGCATTTAGCTAATTTAGCTTCCTGATTATAATTAATAGTACATATTTCGATAATAGCTACACATTCTGTTATATGTATAATAAAGCTATGCTTTATAATCACAATCAGCTTTATTTAATCCTGGTCGAGAATAAAAGGAAGAAATGATTTGTATTGAGAAATATTGGCACAAACAAAAGCGGAAGAAAACAAAATTTGTGATAAGTAAATGAGGACCCTTAAACACCAAAAAAACAAAAAATGCTGTTACGTACAGAGCTTTCATTTAGAATCAAAACCCACGTGATCTCTGACGCAAGATGACGTAAATAATATGTTGGCAAAACAATAAATATCCCTGAGCTATCTAACCAAAGTCGATAGTTGACAGATTTTATACGCCTTTGTTTGCCTCGTTGTTTGCATCTTTATTTTATTCCTGTATTTTCGTTACTTAGTTGTGATTATTTACAATATAAACCTAACCTGTAAAATTTTAATTGTCGATATGCAAATAAAACTGTCTGCAGGAATTTTTTTATATATTAAAACATTATCGTACTGTCAAATGGGTTGCATATCTAAAAGAGGTCACGTGGGTTTTGGTATTAAATGAAAGCACTGTACAATCTTTACTTGACGTATGGTAAAGAAAAAGAAATAATATAACTTCTGAAAAGATTTAACAACTTCTTGAAGGTTATTGCTCACAACTCGGCCGC
This sequence comes from Popillia japonica, assembly GCA_004785975.1. Taxonomy (NCBI): domain Eukaryota; kingdom Metazoa; phylum Arthropoda; class Insecta; order Coleoptera; family Scarabaeidae; genus Popillia; species Popillia japonica. The sequence goes on from SMLS01070332.1 coordinate 12,995, forward strand.
TATCATCACGCAGCCCAACAGGTCGTTGATTGTGTTTGATGTGTTCGACAAAATCGGCATACATCACTAGACACCTTCCCTATCTTCTCGAGGTGATACCTCAGAGGGCTGTAGCCAGCGAATAAAGCCGTGATACTGCTAAAAAACTGGAATGTTGGACCAGTGTGAGATTTTATGCTCAGTCCCCCACTGTTTGAAGTGAGCTCTTACGTCTTTGGTAAGACAGAATGGCTCCGGTCCAATATATTGGGAAGTGCGCACCCTTTTTACAATACCATCGGCAGTCTCGTTGCTTTCACGCCCCCAGTGGCCTACCACCCACATCAGAATAAGTGCCATAGCATTAGGGTGAGTAGACCGTCTCACTTTAGCTGCGACTTAAAGGTGATCTTAGAGCCTTTAATGCAGCTTGGCTGTCTAATCAAAAGTATATATATGACCTTATCATCTTTACGAGCATTTCCGAGCACACTATTCGATATCGAGTATTTTCGCTTGAAAGATTATTGCGTTTGTACCTAACCACACTGCCTCGGCTATAACAGCAAAAAACATGCGTAGGATGTTACAGGAAAACTCGAGGTAATGTACTATAGGATATCACTGATACAAATATGAGCAGTTAGGAATAAAAAATAGAATTTGACACTTCACAATAAATTGACTGATAAATTTGGTACTTATTTGGTACCATTAGATACAGCGTAGTAGTGAAGCCGAAATCAAATCATTCATCTATATGAGTGTTTAAATATGAAAAAAATGTGAGCTATTCGTTCGCGATGTGTGTCGCATAGTGACAAACGGGTACTGCGAATTTGTACAAAAGTTATGTTTCAGAAAGAATCGCCGTTCTCCGAGGAACCAACCCACAATCACGGTCTAAGGTTTTCAAAGAGCAATCGCTGGAATATTTTGCTTTACTTTCCCAAAAATTAAGTATAACAATTTTTGTAGAAGACAGTTTGAAAAATTGCTGCATTTTGAGTTGATCTATTGTTTGATTTTATATGTCCCCCGATACATCTCAAATTTGGTTTGGTGTGTACAGTGAGACATATTTTCATGTGGCTGCTGAGACTAAACAAAAATAGACAGACGTATCGAATAAAATGTTTAGCGAATGGAATTACCATAACAAACAGCAGATTAAGAGTTAAAAAAAGTTAAACTTGCGAAAGGTGTTTCAAAAAGAACAGACCAGCACTACACCGACCAAAAATAATGTGTCATTGGAAAAAATATGCAATACTCACACAATAAATTTTCACAGGATCAAATTTTAAGTCCGCTATTGCTGAAGGTCCTCTAATTCTCAAATTATAATATAACTGATACTGCGATCTATTCAATCGTCCCTTAGAAACAGACACTAATGCCTTATATGGATCATCTTCATCGACTTTCTTCTCAACAGGTCTTACGACTTTTGGTTTAGCTTTGCGTTTAGGATGGAACCTAGACATATCGTACTTATCAAAAGCACTGATCATATCCTCCAAAGATGGCCTTGGGTAGGTCAGGATTCTTTTCACGTCAGTGGTAAGTACGCCAATTGTACTTTTCTTATGGTTAGAACGTCGCTTATCAGAATCAGCTGATGCGGATCTTTTGGATTTACTGATTTGTTTGTCTTTATCGTCGCTCATAAAAGATACAGTGCGTTTAGGTTTCACTACTTTTTTTGAACGCCGATCTATAGATTTAGAAGCGTCAGATTCACAGTTAGGATTTGGCGAAACATGACATAAACACGTTCTCACGTTGCCTGAATATGTGTGTTGTTCTGGTGCATGTCCAATTTCGACAAGGCCTACAAATTTTCCGTTTTTATCAAAAACTCTCGTCAAAAACTTGGGTATAATTATTGGTTCGCCAGGCGGCAGCGTGTCTTGAATTCTCGACTTATCTTCTTCCGTAAGTGTATATTTCGGTTGTCCCGGTTTTGAGTACTTGGAGCGCATTTCTTCAAAATGCTTAAAATCGTCATTTTCCTTGTTATTTACGGCGGTCGGTGGTGGTGGATTTGAACGTAATAGAAATACATTCTTCTTTTCAACGATTTCATTTATTGACGAGTTATTAGGATCCGTACGCAGAAGTTTACTCACTTCCGCCGATTTCTTCTTAGTTTTTTTGCTCCCAGACTGGTCGCAAGTTGTGTCGCTTTTCGTTATGTTTTTTTGTTTATTATGTTTTGAAATATGTGGGTCGATGTATACAAAATCACTTTGGACTCTAGAACCGGAAAAGTTTAATGCACCCTGCCCATGAATATATATAGGTGTTTGATGTATTGGCTTCGAATTTAAAGCGCCTTTGACCAATTTTGTAATACTAGTAGTTATTCTGGAGTGCTTGTTCGATTTTGGAGACTTTGGTTTTGAAGGGAAGAGATTTGACATGTTTTACATCTTGACCATTTATGCACACACGCACGATGAATTTTGATCATTTTTTAACGTAAAAGGTAGAAAACACTACAAAATTGCAACTGTCACATTTTGACAGATTATAACGTGAGCGTAGAATTGCTGTACAATAACGCAAGATGTCACATCAGCAGCATTAGACATACATACAACGTAAATTCTAAAACTATATAGAAACGAATCCAGTGCAGGCTTTTATTGTTAACCTAAGGAGAAGAACTTCAACGCAAATTAAAAGTACATAGAACACTAATCAGAAAGAATAATAAGAATAACAAAATCACGGTCACTTATTCTGTATTTACAGCACGTGTGAAGGTGCATAATGTTTGTGAAAAATATAACTACACACAATGCAAGGAAAACTGAACACAAGCAAACCCTGTTATAAACTTACCCCAGGCGAACCATAAAGCCAGTTCTGTAATATAAAAGGCATATGAATAAAAAAATAAGATACGTACATTATGAATTGCTATGTAGTATGGATATGAAATTTATTACACAAACACTTACTGTATCGTATTTGAGATATGTCTATACGAATTCTTAAAAATGTGGAATCTTGGGATTGATTTTAATTAATACCGAAATAATAAATACCATTTTTTTTATATCCGCGCTATCAATTTGATTCATTAATATATAAGGAACTTACCCCACTAGTTTGTTTTTCGACTATTTGTTCTGTCAACACTGGTTCCTCAATTTCCACTTCTTCCAATCCAGTCTTAGTCCTGTCGATGTTATCAACTTGCCAACCGTATCCATTTCCATGCCAACCATACCCGTTAGATGCACATGGCGGTTGCTGGTATGGTATTGTGGGATACGCGTTGCGATATTGTTGCTGATCAATTAAAAACCCGTACATCTTGCTTGTAGATATGAGTCTGTTCTGAATTCTTGCATACAATTTACTTTAATATCCTGTAAATATAAAGTTATTCGTCAGACATAGTTTACAGAATGAACACATTAGTTAAATATGTAATATTTGCGTAATGTAATACTACGATTAAATCAAGAATGTTGCCACGAATTTCCAATACATTTCAAGAGAATGTCTCTTCTTTGAAAGAAATTGTGAGTACATTAATCAAAGTGTGATTAATATTTCGTTAACGTTTAGTGTAGCAAGTCTAAACCCAATTAATAGGCAATAATAATTCTTTTAAGAAAACCAATTGAATCATTATCAAGATTCCAAACTTGGAGAGGCATTAATTTAGAAACAGATTGTACTAATGTTTATCCATATTTACATATTCTGTTACAAGGTGTTTATTTTGTAGATAAGAAATCCGTTGACTAGGTATAAATAATCTAATGAATGGAAAGGCATTGAGTTACATTAAATATCTCAATGATAAAATAGTACAATTATCATCAAGAGTCTATGGTTCGTATATTACGAGCCGGTAGTCCTGATTTGTAATTTGATTCAGGATTAAAAAATACTCGCACACATAATCAAGCAATATAAATAGAGGTACCTAGGGTATATTTAATAATGATAATAATAATAATAATCTTTATTGATTCATAGTATCATAGACAATTGAATCAGTCAGAAAAACAACTAAATATAAGTAACAACCCTACGCCAATAATATAATTAAAATTGAAAATATTAATAAGCAAGCATTAATAATAAGTATCTACACTACTATCATACATGTAACAATGTATAATTGAACAATACAGTACGCATATGCAACGAAAGGAACTACGACATATACACTAATTGTATTCATAACTATTGCAAAAATTCTTCGATGCTGTAGAAACATTTTTCAGTCAAGTAATTTCTGACATTTTGTTTGAAATAGCTGCAGGTTTTGAATACATCTGGCAGCTTATTATAAAGCTTTTTACCTAAATATTGCAAACCTCTGTGCCTCTGTGCCGTCTGATAAATGAATCCTATTATTGGTTAAATAGTTGTCTTTATATTTGTGGATATAGCAGATTGCTTCTAACAAGTATAAGCACGGCAACGTCAAGATTTTTCTGGATATAGATGTGGTTTTGCATGATTCATGTGAAGATAAGCCGCCCAGAATTCGAATGATTCGCTTTTGTGCCAGAAATACGGTTCTTGCTGCAGGAGACGAACCCCACGTCAAGATTCCATACAACAATCGTGACTGAACCTCCGCATAGTATACATTAAGCAGTGTCTCTATTTTCAAGTTATTCCGCAGACTTCTAAATAGATATGCTTTAGTATGAAGGATCTTGCTCAAATTGGTACAGTGATCATCCCATAGCATATTATCCTGTACAATTAGTCCTAGAAATTTTGCAGTCCTTTGTTGTTCAATAAACTTATTTCCAATATGTATATCACATTGGATGTTTTGCCTACGTTGAGGTGTATGAAAGAGAAGAAGATTTGTTTTATTTTCGTTTAGACTCAGCTTATTGGAACAAAACCACTCATATACCTTATTTATTGCCACGTTACTAATGTTTTTTGTCTCTTGTAGGCTGTCAGATGTAATGAATAAAGTAGTATCATCCGCGTACATAAATACTAATATGTCAGAAATGAAATTATAGATGTCATTCGTGTAGAGATTGAATAATAGCGGTCCGATAACTGATCCCTGCGGTATGCCGTGTAGTACAGGTAGATATGCCGATTGGTATTTTATTACTTTGAACTCTAGATCACTAGATTCGGCACCAAGAGATCCAGTGAATATTTTTATTACTTTGCTCATATTTCGCTGATTAAGTACAACATATTGGAGACGGCCAGTAAGATAAGATGAGATCCATTGTGCCGAATTTCCTCTAATTCCATACATATACAGCTTGTCCATCAATATCCCATGTTGGACACAGTCAAATGCTTTGATGAAATCGCAGAAGATAGACACCGGAAAATGCTTTTTGTCTAACTCCTCTATAAGCATATTATAAAAAGCGATTAAGGCTGTAGAAGTGGACTTCCCTTTCCGGAAACCGTGCTGATTGTCGTGCAATATGTTATATTTTTCCAGAAATGAATTGATTCGACCCAGTAAACAATATTCAAAGATTTTCCCTACATTTGAAATTAAAGAAATTGGTCGATAGTTGTGTATATCGTTTCGATCACCTCTCTTATGGACTGGAATAACTGCGGAAGTCTTAAAGTATGTTGGAAATACGCCCAATGAAAAGGAGAGATTTACTAAGTATGTTATAGGTGTTACAAGATATTTACCGAATTCTTTAATTATTTTAGCTGAAATTTCGTCTGCTCCGGAAGTGTGTTTACCCTTCAATTGTGATAATATGTGAACCATCTCATCTTCAGTGTAAGGGAAAAGATACATATTGCTAGGATTCATTTTGATTTGGACTGGGACCGAGATATCTGGGATAGCAGCCAGAACACGAGAAGACGCTTGCTGAAATGAGACGTTGAACATATCCACTATTGTTTGAGGATTTGCTATAGTTACATTATTTTCAGTTAAAGCTATGTTTTCAGGTGTTAGAGATGAATTATTCAAGTCATGTACCATTTGCCAACGTTCAACGTTTATTAATTTCATATGAAGTCTTATATTTTCTAAGCATAAACTGATCATTCTAAATAGTAAAACGCATCTGTTGTATTTCTAAGAAGTCCTTATCTTCCACTTGCCACTTCGATGTCCATTTCAGCACGATAACGACTCTAAGCATACCGCTAGGGTCGTCAAGGGAGTGGTTAACTGAGCAAGGAGTTACTGTTATTTCTTAGCCAAATCAATCTCCCGATCTCAATCCTATTGATAATTTGTGGGAGATTGTAAAACGAAGAGTAGGAAACAACAACAGCTATAAAAACGGCGTTGAACTTTTTCAGGTATTATCAACGGAATGGCAACAAATTGATCCGCAATTCCGCACAATTTGATAAAATCTATGCCTCGACGGTGCGCGGCTATTATCAAAAACAAGGGATATGCCACAAAATA
>SMLS01070333.1:0-14200 GCA_004785975.1 Popillia japonica
GCACTGACGTCATGCGCGGCTTCAACGATATTTGGTTTTGAAACGAGCATACCTCTATCTGTGTATCCTGGTATGTATGTATAAATGTGTTCCTTTTTCTGCAATATGATTTAGATACTTGCCTATTTTGTCTTAGAACTTTAGCAAATTCGTTAAAATTTTGGAATTTCACGCGTTGGTATGCTTTAGATTGGACGGTTGAATGAAACATTAGAATTTCATATTTTAATACATATGTATAATAACCTGAGTAAAACGGAAACCTGTGTATAAAGGAAAATATTTTGGTCCCAGTCGATTCCGTTTTAAACAGGTTTCACTGTATTTATTTGTGCTGTTTACTTATTATGTACTAACTCCTTTCAGTTATTGACACTTATTACATATACTGCTGTGGCTTGTACGAATTAAAATTTAAAATAATGTTTCTATACCCGGTAAACTAGTTGATTACTTGTTTTCTAAACATTACCATTTTAAACATGAGACAATTACTTAGGGAATATTTATAAATAAACATTTGATGCGTCTTACGGCTATGCGAAAATGACATCAAATAAAATACACTAATTCGATTATTACGTTAAACAATTTATATAAAAAAAATAATAATGAAAAAAATATCTTAGGGCGAAACCTTTAACATGCGGCTAACAGTGAAAAATCCCCATACAAGAACCGCAAAAGCTTGTTACATCTACAAATATTCAAATTACTAAATGCAAAATACAGTGAAATACGTTTAACACGAAATTGAGGGGACTGAAATATTTTTTCGTGTTAAAAGATTTTCGTGTTAAACGATATTACAAAGAGTATATACATACATATGTATGCATATGTATATACTTTAGTATATTTTATTTACATAGATATGTATGCATGCCTTATCAAAAATCAATACAACAAAAATATTAACAGAAGTTGAATGAAATTTAATATACATGTATAATTTGCTATTTAGAAAAACAAATAAAACATTTTAACTTTTTTGAAGAATAATCTGAGTGTTGTTCCCTTTTTAGCATCAAATTGTCAACAAATTGTTCCATAACGTCCATTTTATTATTCATTTTAACATTGGAATGTTTGCATACTTTTCATGATTTTCTCATTTCGGATTTTATGGGAACAGAAACAACATCGTTCATTTCATTATCTAATTCGTCGTCAGAATCTACACCAAAGTTACTTTTTTTAAGTTTCTTTCAAACCCTTTTTAATTCTCGCCGATACGGCAGCTGTTTTCAATATTTTGTTCATTTCGAGAAGCGATATAGTTTGGTGTTCCTGTCCGCGCGCGCACCTGTCACTCACGATCAAATCCGAATATGAAGGTCAAACGAAAATATCTACCTATAAGTGATATCCACAGCAATACATCTGACATTGACAAAATATGTATATCATAATGTCTGACATTCACTGTGGAGTTGTATCGAAAAGATATACTGAAGATGCCATATTTAAGGCACAAAATTACGTACATTGTAACAGGAGCTATCTAGTTCCTGTGTGTATTCTATGTATTCTGATATATCCAGCGTATTTGGTGCCATAAATCATGACTTACTCTTGATGAAATTGTCCAATTACTACAACTTTTTAGGTCTTTTCTATCTAATAGAACACAGACCACGTGTATTATGCATTATTATTATGTGTCGTGGTTCACCTTATGGTCCTGTATTGGACGCTTTCTTGTTCCTCGAGTATGTGAATGATTTGAGTGTGAACATTAGTTCATGTAACTAGCGAGATATTACCTTAGCACAGCTTTCCGATGACACCATTTGCACAGTTACCGAATAATAAAACAATTACAATTGTTTTATTGTTAAATAAGAATTCAAGAACACATTTCTTGTTTCATTCAGCAATACATCAAATAAACACATGAGTAGTGTCTATGTCAGGTTATAAGGTAAGTCTGTTGTGGAGATAAAATGCGTAAAATTTTTAGGACAGGGGACAGATCATAAATTAAAATTTAACCGCCATTGTTGTAACCTATCTAAAAAATTATGTTCAGCAAACTATATATACCATTGAGAATCTTAAGAATTGTGATACCATATTTTGGGCATCTTTGAGTGATATTGAAAGTAATAATAAATGTAGGGTACTTTTCAGGAGTTTTAAAGTACTGCCTCTGCCTGGTCTGTACAGTTATAAAAGTGCGTTATTTGAAAAAAAAAACAGAAACTCTTATTGAAAATAAAGATGTATACGCAACTATGAGTGTCAGACGTTTCAGTACCTACTCATAAGTCCAAAATAGTTAACTGAGGGTCCTATTATAGAGCATTAATGGCGTTTAATCGTTTGGCTAGACATATAAAACAATTGACGATCTTTCGTACTTTTCAAGAGATTTCTTGGTAATTTTTTTGTTGGAGCATTCATTCTAGAATATTAAAGATTTTGTATCTACCTAAATTTCCACAATAATACAAAAAAAAATCACAAATGTCTTCGTGCATGTATTTAGTTAGATTTAACTCGATATAAAAACCATATCTGGGTATTTCTGCTATGCTGCCGTAGGCAATGGAACAATAATCTGGCTATCTGTCGCGAGATGGCTCGACGTTGTAGATAATCAATAAATTTCAAGGTTTGCTTGGTACATGGAAAAACTATGTTACCAATTTTAAATAAGGAGGCTGACCAACGTATCTACAACTGTTGCTACAATTAGAAATGCATGTGTCACTATTTACCTAACTCTTAAGTTCTTTTCATATTTAAAGCAGCAACCAGTACGCAGTTATTTTACAGTCACAATACTATATCGATAGCAGTTGCGTAATCTTTAAAAATTATGACTTTTTGTTTATACTGTGCTCTTTCGGCTTTCATGTATGCTCATTCATTTTTGATTTCTCTATAATCAACGATGAATGCCTTTCTTCGCATTTGTCAATGCATACATCATAATAATCCAATTAAAGCTTAATTAGTACGAATGGAGTTTTCCCTCCAGCGGGTAACACTGCCAGGAGGAATTCATATTTGACCATTTATAAACATAATTGGCAGCCATGATTGCCATTAATCCCCGTTATATTTGTTTGCCAGATTTGTAGTTGACCCAATTTTTCTCTCGTACGAATAACTGGAGTTTTGCTGTCGAGATTAAATAACGAATCAGCTTATAGTAGGATTGTAAATTAAACTAACAAAATAACAACAGAAATTTATGTTACATATAATTCATTTCTACTACGAACTATATCCGTAAGATATTTATCTTTCTGCATCTAATTTTATATAGGTATCATCTTTAAGACCGTTAGGGCTAATAGCTGTGAATGATTCTGTAGATTTATCAACTTATTCTAGAACGTAAAATAGTCGCCACGTGCATTTACTTTATCGTTATCATATAAACTGCCTTATACTATATACGTTAAAATGGTGGCGGTGCTGGTTACACCTTGTATTTAAATGCGGCTGTGGTTAGTGTGCCTGTACAATTTGTTGCATTATCGGAGTGATCGAAAAATTTGAATTAAAATTTTTTATGGAAAATATCTTGATAAAATCACACAGTTTATTATTTTTGACTTATTAATGAAATCGAACAGAAAACGTATTCCGTATAAAATAATTTATTGTGAAGCTAAATATTTTGAAATGTCGAAATAAGAGACACACATGAACACTATGTTGCGGATTGTTGATAGATTCTAAAGTGATTACTAATAGAACAACTAATACAGCATTGAATATTAGCAGTTTTAAGCGGACTTTGTATTTGATAATTGGGTATTATCATCTTCCTCCTATCATAGTTTTGACCTGTATACTTGCAATCATCATTGCATTAAACTATTATATTAACATCAAATTTAGTTGGATTTGTCACGTAGTAGCCTAAAAAAGGGGATTTTTTGTACGTCTAAACCGTCTTTTAGGATGTATTTTCTGCATATATCCGACAAGTAAATTGGCTTTTGAGAATTCTTCACAGTTAGTAAGACTGGGTGAGGGCACATTCGCCCTTCTAAACACAGAGGCTCTGCTCGTACGACTTGTGAATTATTTGCCGGCCTCTGGAGGTAACGTTCTCTTGATTTCACGTTGTTATTATTCTCACAAATCGCGCTACGTTATCAGCAATAGTAGAGACCTATTGCAATTTAGTTCTCCGTGATCCTGAAAGAGTCCTTTCTAATGTTGTAGTGGCCACCGTTTTCGCATAGTGCCTGAGAGGGTTATGCTATACTGGTCACAAATCAAGAGGTTTCAGTAACCACGCGCAAAACGGAGTGTTCAGGTCCTGGAATTGGAAGATGCTGGGTCATTTTGATCAGCTAGGTTTTAAGCTCGACGAGTTTGTCTAGCAGAGGTGCAGACACAAGGTAGGCTTAAAAGTCCAAAAGCCGTGTCAGCGAAACGCTGTGTAGATGTGTGTCGTATCTCTAATGAGGCGCTCACATGGGAATTTCAAGAAAGTTTCACCACCACCCACGGAGATGGTGGTCCTATCGCCTCGCACGTGGAGGCGTTGATGGGAAGCTATCATATTTATGACCACCCGGCAAAATCGTCAAGCAATCTTTGGAGATGTCTACAAACAATGGTATCGTTACTCGATGATATGTAAACGGCGGCGCTGTTGACAGAGTGCACAGCGAATTGCATACTGGGGACATCGTTCACAAACGTCAGCAGAATTCGTCTTTGAGCTTGGAGTATGTGAAAGTCTATGACACTCTGATCTTAAAAAATATGACTAAATATATGAATGTTGGCCTGCCGACGGTATTTCACCTCGCACCTTCGATGTGGTTTCTAGTTTTTTCCATACATCCAATCAAGTAAAGTTGAGCGTCAGGATTTGTGTTGCATTACAGTGGTTTTTCCAAAAAGAGGACGCTTATTGTTATTTCTATTTGCAACAAATAGATGCAGTCTGTAGCAGAAATTGCAAGTTGCAATCATATTAACCAGTAACTGGTTTATTTTAATATACATAAACAGCTTGTTAGGTTGTAAATTGGAATTTGGTACCTATAAACTTGGAAGCAGTCCGATTTGCTAGCTATAAATTAGATAAACACATTTCGTTCATAAATCACTGCACTGCTTCGTGAGCTTATTAATTTATAATGTGGAATTTTCGCGGAGAAATTAAATTCCCTGCAGATTACCGCATTTATGTATTAAATTATACCTATCGTGTGCGCGGAGTGGGTTGTAATATACGGTGGATAATTAGATCGGAATAATTAGAATCTGCACTATTTAGTTTTGGTGCGAGGTTGAGAGGTTAACTTGGAATAACATGGTCAGATGATATTAGATGACGATACAGCCGCTAATGGGAAACAGACGTAACCAAAATGATACGGGGAGATGGGAGGGAGAGGGGACGCAAAAGGCGAGTTCGACAGTAGTAATACAATTTGTACTAAAACGAGTTTTTTATGAATCGCGTCCTGGTTAAGTAGATTAATTTGGAATCTGGATGTGATGAGTTATCGACGGCTAGAGTTGACTTAATTTTTGAACTTATCTTTTGACAAATAGTGCTTCTATAATAGTACTATTTAACATAGTACATACAATATTATTATGTAAATTTTAATTGTTATTTGTTTTGATCGTTTGACTAAGGAATCAAAATCTGGATTTTTTTCTTCCAATAAGTTACTATAACCTCCAGTTATGATTCCTTGTCGAAATATTAAGAATTTTACATGCAACAAGATCCAAGAAAATGCAGCACCAGAGAGAACATGGGCACTTGAATTATTGGTGTATGGGACATATACTTAGATGTTATGTTGTGATTTTATAGAAATAGAAATGCTATTACTTCTTGTTATACCTAATTCTTTTGATAGCTCATTTCTGTTATTTTATATTCTTTACTATTAGCTTTGGTTTTATCAATAGCTCACCTCGATTCAAAGACTTTTTGGAAACTGCGTTAGCAATCGTTCTTGCGGCATTCCAACATTTTCTATTTCGTCTGGAGTATCTTTAGGATTGCGTTGTTTTAAATCAGCTCTTTCACATTCTAGGGACATTTATATTTAAATTTGTTTTGTGTCTGCTTATAAGACTAGTTGAAAGTTGAAAAGCATTTTTATTGACGAAGACATCTTCATTGATTAATTTATTATTATCGACCAGAGAACCGATACTCGACCGACACGCCACAATTGCCGACCCCAGCATTTGAATCCTATACATACGTCTGATTTTCTTACAATAAGAGGTTGACCTATCTTTCTCCTTCCACCACTGAGCATATATTAAGTAACAGTATCACCATAGCAAGTCTTTTCGTTCGAGAATAATGTAATTCACCACTATTTTGTATTATTAACAATAATAGTTAAAATGCAATTTCAGATATTGCCTCGTACTAGTCAGCTTGTCGGACTGGCGTTTCTTATTATTATAATTGTAACTCACTTTACCCTTTTACTCCCAGAGCAAAGTTTACAACTTTCTTTACATGACTATGCACTGATGTAAGCTGGAAAGGAATGTAATTGCCAGGTACTTTTTTTATTCTATATTTCATTCTAATATTTTTCGACTGTTTTACTTAATCAATGTTATTGTGGCGCGTCATCAAGGATTTGCTAATCTTATTATATTTTTACAAAGCGTTCGTGTGGATTTCATCCTCTTATTCATCCTAAATGTTTTGTATCGATGATACCCAAGTTTACTAGAAGTTAGAAATCGCTAATTTGGATTGATTAATGACGATGCATAGAGTTTTTAAATTTTAGTAGGTACTAGGTTTTTAAATTTTCATATAACCGTAATCTTCATCAAATTGGATATTTTACTATGGAGCCAACCAGCTCTTTGCGTTAAGTTGCAGCAATCTCTCGACTTTCTTACTCGTCGGAACGCAAAGTCCCCAAAATATTTATTGCAAATCCAAATTTGGTAAAACCATTTGTTTTAGTGATGAACGTTCTTTTTTTTTGAATTGGAAATGTGCACAAATATAATGTAAGATATTGAAACGATAAAAATCCTCATATTATAAGAGGGAAACTAACCCAGAAATATCAAAAACTTAATTATTGGGTAGGGATACTAGATGATTAAAGTTTGGGCTCATTTTATTTAAGGAAACATTACGCAACTGGTGATGCTTTCTTGAATATGTTGGAGAAGATTATCGATTTTCTAATATCTGAGGAAGTGGAAAACCTTTATGCAGAAAGTAATCAACCAAATACTCAATGAACACCAATTGTTCTTCCAACAGGACGGTGCTCCTTGCCATTATGATGCAAATGTTCGTAACTGGCTTAACCAAGGATATGCAAATGTTTGGATTGGTAGACGTGTAACGATTGAGTGGTGTCCGCAATCACTAGACCTGACTTCTTCCTGCGGGGCTATTTAATGTCAGTAGTTTATAAGACTAAACAAATTGATATAAATGATTTACGTCAACGAATTACTGACATGAGTATAAATAATCCAAGAGAAACTTTAAAAAAATAAGACACGAAGTTGGAAACCGGCTTTACTACTCCATGGAGAACAACGATGCTCATTTTGAGCAGTTATTGTGAATATTGTGGTTGATTTGATATTTTATTTAATGCGACTACTAAGGCTCGCTAAAGCAAAACTAATCGTTTTTGGATGATTAATTAAACAAAAAGTGAACAAGTGATACATCACCGTAATCGTAATAGATAAGTTTTTGTTTGAGGTATGACACGATGGGTCGTTCCATTTAAAATTTGTGAGGGGCAGAGTTGTAAAGGGCAGAAATGTAATTCATATGTCAAAGTGATACCCCCATATATAGTTTGGCATCGTATCATTAGTAAGTCATGCATTTTGGGTCCAACCTAATATAGAATAAATCTTAAAGCAGTATTTGTTACTATAATATAAATTAATGGATGGTTGGTGCTATAACACTAATTACTGTGTTGGAGTGTACGACACATGTTTTATTACTAGCGACAAGCTTTAGATTCACAAAGTTGAAAACTGTTGTGGAATGTTAATTGTTAATTTAACATTTTGTGGTCAACTAGTATATGCTGTTACTATTCGATGTCAATCGAGCTGCCTATTCTAACTTTTAAAATTTGGGGAGTTAAGTAAAATAAGCACTCGATTTAATTGTGCAGGTACATATAATAGCTTATACTGCATTTTGCCTTCCCGAAATGAAGTCCGATTATTATTATTACTTGGATTATCTAAAGTTTTTTAACTATATCAATGATTACTGCGATTGTCGATCATTTCAAATTAATGTTATTATTTCTCATCAATTTATAAATCGATCTGACTTTCCACTAGACCAGATTTTCTATGGTAAAAATTAAATGATTTAAGGAATAATTTCTGTTTGTGCAACATTGATCTATGGGCCTTTACCTTTATTAGGCTTAGTTATTCTATTTCTCTGGTAGAATGCTTTCGATTGTTTCAGCATATATCATCGCAAATTTACTCTCTACATATATCGAAAGACCTGTTAATTATTTTTTGGCTAACTTGTTTAATAAGCTGGTATAATTATTTCCCACCGTATCATAATCTTATTTGCATTATTACTAACCTAATTAAAAATTTTAGTGGCGAGAGTTTTTGTTTTCTAAGTGCCACGGCTAACCTTTAATACTGATTTACTGCGGCGCATTACTGGTGCACCAGATGTGTGCTGTAGTAAAATGGAATTTAACCTGGCTCCGCGTCCTCTGTCATGTAACGTGTAATGCAACTTTAAATATGTTCCACCATGAATTCTGCATACGATTCTGACCACAACTTCCGCACATGTGGGCCATCTGGGTAATATCAGATCTAGTTTTCAATGTTCCCTTTTTTTAAATGATTTACGGAATTTGGTCGGGAAACCCGTTTTTCCGTATACTTAAACGAACTAAAGCAAGCGATATGGAGATTAGCCAATATTAATACTAACTATATTAATACTAACTTGCAGTTATATACATATGTACATACGTACAGTTGTAGCTATATTATTCCATCTTCATAGTAATTTTTAAGCTAATACTGTACTTGTACTTCAATATGAACTTAAAAACCAACGGTTACTATTCATTAACACGAACTTGTGCTGTACATTGGACGGATGTTATTTCCACAGCAGAAGTGAATTTAGAGTATTTGTCAATAATAATAATTGTTTTGGTAGCATCTAAAATTCAATTATGCATTTGTTGATATAAGACTGCTCTAGATATTGTAGCAGTTTAAAATGTATGTATGTATCATCTTTATGTTCGTGTAGTGTATAAACGTGTGTTCCACAAAATTTTATCAATACCGAGGACTTGTTATTTTGTGTATCGGTGTTATTTCCGTTTAGCTTTTTAATTTATAAGATTTATGGAATGGATTACAATAATTGCCGTTCAATTGTTTCATTTTGTCAGATAGGGAGAAAAGAAAACTTTGTTCAAATTTTGCGTATTTCAAGATCTTATAAATGTGTAGTAGAACTACTAACTACACAAGAATGAATGTAAATAAGTAGTAAGGACTATTATATCCTTATTGTATACTTATTTCATCAAAATAGTTTATATTTATTGGAACTTATAGGTAGCACCTATTTACACCAAGTCAGCATTTTGTCAAATATTTACATAAATAGGAGGGATGATTATAATTAAGTGAGGCTATTACACACACTACAATAAGGATGGCTTATAAACGTATGCAACATTTTTATTTTTACAATTACGGTAAGATAGACAGTAAATTAATTATTAACTATACAATAGAAATTATTCTGGCAGAAAATGATATTTGCGGCTGTTAGCATACATTTTCACGGCGGGGGTAAATTTCGGTCACTGGATGTTAAGGGATGTTTACACGGTCAACGTTGGAGTATCTACTTTACATATTTAGAACGTAATAAATCGCTATAAAAGATCATTTAAGCTAAGTAATTGTGCCACTTTAACTATTAATTTTCATACTTACTGGACTTTCCTCAGAGTTATCTAGAGTCACATTAAAAAAACTATAAAGAAATTTTCAAGTAGTAATATTTCATACAAATAAACGGTATTTGTGTACTTTATAAATTGACATATGTATGTATTTTTCTGATCTTTATGTACTTATCTCACTTTCCAGATATTTTTCCAGGTCAATTCAAATTATAATTAAGTGACACGAATTAAATGTCAGTTTTATTCCACTGACGAAGTTGTAACGAAAGCCTAATAAATTGTAAAAGTTCTGGAATAAATTGATCTTTAATCGAATTAATAGCGTTTGAATTGATCCAGAAGTGGAAAAATATCTGGAAAATTTACAAATTAATTCTAAGTAGTATTGAGTGTAACTTGTGTGTATACATAGGTATTAAGTACGTTTGATAAATTAAACAAAATCTTGTTGTGACTTATTTTCGAACATCCATATGACAAAGTGCCAGTAATTAGAAACAATTGAAAAATCTAATATTTTTAAGATTTTCATATTTCTTTTGAGTCAAAAAACAAATTTAGACCGTGTTGTGTAACATATTGAGTTCAAAATAATTAAATGTAAATAAAACCAGTTTCATCTACACATGAAAGAAAACTAACTAACTAAACAAACATAAAAAACACTTAAAAAGTCAGTGAGGTATTGTTTCGGGAAAGTCCTGCGTTTTGTATACGTAATGTGTGCTCGGCCGGGACAAAATAATAGCAGTATTCAGCCCAATGTGATGGTGTATGGATTACAAGATTCTACGTCTTTATATACATAATTTACTCTACTCTAGCTAAGATTAAATTTAGTTATTATTAATAAATAGAATGGGGCAAACAAAGCGTTGCAGTGAAGAAACGCGACAGCTGATTGTAAAATTAAGAAATGAAGGAAAAGCTATCAATTTATTCAAAACCTTCTAAATTGCCCGGCAAAAATGATACTTGAAGCCGTAAAAGAAAAACAACAGCTCGCGAAGATAGTTTGATACTACGGAACGTAAAGAAAAATGTATTTATGCTGGACAATCAGAAGACGATTAAAGGAAAATAATTTGATAGCTAGGAGTCTAAGATGAGTGCCACTTTTGAAAAACCAGCGATTTAACGAAACAATACTGACGACGTAATGATATCATTTCTACATATTACCTGGCCGTTCAACAGTAATAATTATTTTTACTTTAATTTGCTAACACTGCTAGTAATTTGTCCGCTACTGTATGTATGTATGTGGTATAAAAGTATGTATGTATGTGGTATAAAAGTATGTATGTATGTACGTATGCATGTGCGTATATATGTATGTTTCCGGTTTACAGGGTTACTCTTGATCAAGACCTATTGCATTCTATTTGGACAAACTGAAAATCTTTTCGACAGCAGCACCAGGATCTTAATGACGAAAAAACTTTACGACATGACGTCTATGATGTCTACTTCCACAGAAGACCCCACGGACATGCAGGATACCAGCGGTTTCACCACATATAAGTGAGCAGAAAAAAAAACTTAAACTGAAATAATGCTTTTGAATTTTGCGACATCATTTAAATAAAACTTTCTCTTTCTCCAATCTAACTGAAGCGTTTGCGTTAACTGGTAGCGGGACGTTTATAGTTATTAATTATTAGAAGAACTCATTCCTGTAATGACTATACCTCTCACATTGTGGAATCATGTGGTTTATATGCCGTACCATACCGTATTCGCAACGACCACTGTGCACTCCACACCAATTTTGACAAATCTTATTTTTCCGAATAGTTTTTCCACTTTTTTAGGTCAATTATAACACTCCAATTCGAATAAAGATCAAATTTATTCCAAAACCTTTACAATATAATCTGGTTTTCGTTACAACTTCGTCAGTGGAATAAAATTGACATTTATTTCGTGTCAAAGTATAAATAAATAACTAGCCATGCCTATCAACAAAATTATCTACAGACAAAGAAATTCAGTGATATATAGGATTATGTCTACCATATAGTGGACAATTTAAGATATTTTGAAATGTAAATTTATAATCATAATAATAATGCTCTTTATATCAATGTATCCGGAAAATAAGATAAGTTAAAAAAGGTCATAAAAATACATATACTAATCTTGACAAAATGAGCAAACACCTTACAATAGTTTAATTTCAATCTAATTATTGCAAAAAAGAACTTTTTGTGGTACGTTGCTGACTTTGTACCATTTTTTCGTACTACTTATATTATGTAGCAAATAATAACTGGTTAGTTTAGTATCATATACTTTCTGATGTTCTGTATTCTATTCTATTCTTCTTATGTATTCTATCTAATCTAACAGTGGTAATGGAACATCAGTACACCTCGTTGTGATACCTTATGTAGCCATCTGATCAAAGTATTCATTTTGTACAATTTCATAATGAGCTTTAATCCAAGGAAATACTATTTCTCACCCAGCCTCTTTCAGTTTTACACATGTTGATATTTCGTGGACTATAGCTGAAGATTTTTTGTGGCACTTTTCACTACATACTACCACTGCTCTATGCGTATGAGTGGATAAACTTACAGCGATGTATCACTGACCATATACTGTTGGTTCTGTTCAACACCTGCAAAAAGAAGAAATCGATAAAAAACATTTTCAACACGTTAATGGTTACAAATTATCATACTGGCTTTTTCTATTTCGTTTTTATTTTGTCAGTTACTAATAAATATTGATTCAATGCTGACATAAGTTGAAATAGATTTTTGAAATTCAATCCTTGATAATAAATTCAATAAAAGAACTCTTCAATGTTCCACACTTTGAGAACATCCAATGCTAGCAAGACACTATTTAAGAGATGTTAGTACTACAAATGTCTCAACAGTACCCTGTTGGTTTTTGAGAACAGCGGTCTAATTAGTGTATCGTAGATATCGCTTAATTGAAACACAGTGTTTATAAATCAATTATTAAAGTCGGTGGTATATGTAAATGTCTGCGGACTCTATAATATTTCAGTGCTACAAAAGGAAACGTTTGTATAAATTACAGCTTAGATGTTGGTGACAGTTTTAATAATATATTGAGCCCCAAACACATGAGACCGTTCCCACGACATTTATGTAAGCCTCTCTCTCTGCAATACGTAGAAGCGTTGGTCTTACATTGGTTTAAAGCCTACTACCCTGTCTTACGCTTGTCTCTAACGCAGCAGCCCTCAACGAATTACTCTGAACAATATGATAAAAGGCTCATTAAATATGTTCATTGTGTGGAGATAGTAGTTAGCCTTTGTTGCCGAGGTGTGCGTTACAGAATATAAATGTATGCGGCTCTTTGTGGTTTTACTATTACTAACGTAGGTATTATGTAATTCTAGAAGGAAAGATCTTGTTCTATTCGAGAAATATGTCCGTAATAGCTTGTATGTAGTAATGTTAAGTGTAGGATATGGTAGCGTCATATCCCTGTGTTTTATGAAAATTGTTTTTATTAAACATGTTACAACATAATTATTTAACTTATATTAAGAACACATTTTTTGAGTCAAACAAGTGTTGCAAATTGTGTTGGACAAAACATCATAATTTTATTTATTATTATTTATTATCTGTATATCGTGTTTTTGCTGGTTCTAATTGATATTAAAAATATAAAATAAAGTTATTATAAAGGAAGACCTGCCTCACATAAGAATTCGAAAATTGATAACTATGCGGTTGGTGAAATTGATTTTATTTACCAATCAACTTGCTCGCTGTAAAACGGGTGATAATTGTCCATAATTTGACACAAATTTCATCTGCGTATTACCATGGTATAAATACGCTGATAAGGTCTCCATATCTATTGCGTTATTTCACTATCGCGTGTAGTAGTTTCTCTCGTCAGTCGCATTTCCGTGAAGTGGCGCTGCAAACGGGAGCTTAACGTACTAATCTGGCCAGGAGAATGTCGACCAGTACCGTTGCAGGAGCGTCCGGACCTACGACTCGTCCGGATTCCTGCTTCCGGGACCGGTGCGGCGAAGCGATCGCGGCGACACTACCCGAAGCCTTCTCGAAATATTTAAACACGCAATGCACGTGTAAAGTTGGCTTAAAGATCCAGTGTAGATGAGTTTCGAAGGTTACGGCAGACAACGAAAGATGTTTTGTGGTACACCGGTGCGACGGGTATAACCGAAACTGAGTGCGTTGGAGCAACAACAAAGTCAGATGTCATGTTTTTAAATGTGAAAAATCAATAAGTAT
>SMLS01070338.1:0-15933 GCA_004785975.1 Popillia japonica
GTAGAAACTTTTCCTGGGGTCTATTGTAAATTGCATTGCTGTAGTCCGTTAAAAGTCTAACTCGTAGTTGACAATTACGAAGATCTATTTGCATTTTCTATCAAAAGAACATCTTATTTATGGTTAATAAGGTTCATTTAACACAGAAAGTTAAGCGGACAGATAATGCTCTGCCCCTTGCCAACTAACTGTACCTGTTTCATGATTTTATAATTTGAATTATTCGTTAAATAATTCCGCCATAATAAAAAATGAACTCGATCTGATGAGTTGTTTTTATGCAAAATACGTGCACGAGATAGCTTCTACGAAAAACTGACATAGGTAACTTAAAAATAGTTCAGCACCATATGCTCGTTGAAACCGATTGCACGTTTTACGATATATTCTAGACGTGATTTCATTGATTCCGCGAACAATGTAAACACTGAGTTCATTTCCCGTTTTATATATTTTATAACCTGTCGTATATATATTCATAAACATTACGATCATTTGTTAAACTTTAATTTATAACATGTAATACATTCGATTTTTTTATATTAATAAAATACTGAGAAAGGAGATTATATCTAAAATTGAGTCATCTTACCGATAATAAAGTGGATGACTGTGTGAAAACAGAAGTTACATACGATATGTACATACTCACACTGCATACTGCCGGGAACAAAGAATATTGTGGCGCTGTGTAAACAAATCCTGTCGGTCCATATGTGGCTTTAGCGCTAAAGCTTAAAGATAACAATCAAACAATTATTCGTGTTTAACTTTCCAAATAAGATGGTATGGTGCCCATAAGGGATGTGGATAGAGTTTGTTTGCTTTAGAATTAAAAGTTGTTATTAGAGTAAAGGGCAAAAGGAATAAAGTACACAACTGCTTTTACGAAGTGTTGACGGTGTGTTAACAAGTTCTGTGGCATTAAAATTTTGCTTTATTGTAGTTTTTAATTAAATTAGTTATGTTAGTTTAAGTTAAATGAGTTAAGATCACCATAAGTGACTTTAACAAAATTTCTTGAATTTAATTTATTAACTTTGTAGCGTAACCTACTAAAAATATCTATCTATTTTAGACGAATGAATTGTGTTTCGAATATGATAAACGTTTTAAATTTTTGCAAGTGGGCACTGATTGTATTTACATTTCTAGAACCGAAATAGCTGTAGCAACAGTTTTAGTTCTTGGCTGTAGTCATTCTAACTTTACACTTATACTTGTCATATCTGGTTTTGTCTTCATTGTTGGTTTTGCAACTGCGATAGCTTTTGTATATTCTCAATAGCTGGATCAGTTAACATCAAAATTTTAGTAAAGTATTTTAAAGCTCATCGATTCATCAAAACTCTCAGTATTTTCGCAATGTTGGTTAATTTTAATCTTCTTCTGCAATTAGGTGACGAAATTAGTGCCGTTATTTAATATATTTGACGATGCTTTTGTGCTAAAACTTATCTAAAATTATCTGAATACTAGAAAATATAAAACTAAAATTGGACCAGTATGCAATGCTTTTGCTTCATTTTCAAACTATAAAGAAAACATTGAAAAGTACAGAGTACAGTTATCGCAATAAAAACTCATTATGACCACTACCATGTAGGATAGTTTGAACAAACTGGAATTGTCTATGGTTTGGTCACCATAGGAATATCGAGTTTCTAGATTTGATCAATAACATTACAGTATATACAATGTGAACGCCTGTGAGTGATCGATACCTAAAGTTAAAACACATACCAAGTTACCGTTTGTTAGAACAAAAAAGGCGTATGCTCTAAATTCTAGTCTGCCATTGTATTGCCAAAAGCATCGCTTGTTGCATCTTTATCTTATTTTCATTTCGTTCATCGCAGTTCAGCGACGTTGGATTCGCTATAGATCTTATGTTGCTGATACTTTTTTCCACTTCTAGGTCAATTATAACACTTTTATCTAGTATAGATAGAAAGTGGGATTTAATAAAAAATTATACAAATTTACCAAAAAATGAATTCATGTTGGCTGCAAAACTTTGCTTAAATTCTACCTATTTTCAATACCACGAAAAAATATACACAATATACAAACAAATTTTTGGAACTGCAATGGGTTCTCCATTATCTGCTGTAATAGCAAATTTAGTAATGGAGGATCTTGAGCAAGATTCATTAAATAAACTTAATTGTCATGTTGAATTTTACAAGCGCTATATAAATGATTGCATATGTTGCATACCGTTAGGTAAATTGATCATGTTGTACACACATTCAATTCCTATCATGATAGATTGAAACTGACTGTTGAAAAAGAAAATCAAAATTCTATACATTTTTTAAATGTTACGATAATACATAATAACACGAACAAAAAAACAAATTGGTACATAAAAGACACTAGTAGCAACAGACACTTAAACTACTTTTCAAACACCTCGGCAAATTAAAAAAAAAGCGTAATAATTAGTTGATGAGGCTATTAAATTAGCACATCCTGATTTCAGAAAAGAGAATCTAAGCAAAGTTAGATAAATTTTACTAAAACATAGTTATCCCAATAAATTTTACAAAAAATTAATAAAAAACGAATACATAAAATATACAACACAGGCACTAAACAAAATAGTAAAATATATCACACAATTCCATACATCTACGACTTAAGTGACACAAATTTACTTTGACTACAAATTTAAAAACTAAGATTAAAAAAGATAATCAAAGTAATGTTGTATATAAATTATAATGGAAAGACTGTGATAAATGTTACGTAGGTCAGACTAGACAATACTTAAAAAAGCTACTTTATAATCATCAATACACTGTAACGCATAACATAACCACAGAACCTGCGTTACGATTTAAAAAAAAGAAAACAGTTATAAAAAGAGATTATTATATGAAATGATATACATTAAAGAAGAAAATAACGCGGTCAATTTTAGAACAGATATTGAAAATTAAGTAATATTTATAATAATTTAATCACCTAATATATCACGCCTGAATTTTATCAAAGTAAGCTCTTCACTAGTTTTTTTGCCATTTTTTTCCCTACTCCTTGAACAGAATTGTTAGAGGTTGACAAAAAATACAGTGATATAAGGATTTTTATGATTATAAAGGTACGTTTAAAAAATATCTTAATTTGTCCACGATATTGTAAACATAATTTTATATATCACTGAATTTCTTTGTCTGGAGATAATTTTGTTGATAGGCATGGCTAGTTTATTTATTGAGACGAATTAAATGTCAATTTTATTCAGCTGAAGAAGTTGTGTAATGAAAACCTAATAAATTGTAAAGGTTCTGGAATACATTGATCTTTAATCGAATTAAAAGTGGTATAGTGACTTAGAAGGGGAAGAAATATCAGCAACATAAAATAACTACATAAAGGGCATAGAAATACATATATTAATTCCCTACAGAGCCGACAATTGAGGGCAAAAAACCAATTCTATGCAAGGTGCAAGTGCAATAGCAACAGACTGTTGTTATCGCATATCAGCCTGCGGTAGTCACTTAATACGGGTACGGTAGCGGTATCGCGTTGATTCTCCCGCTTTTGTCGGCCAGCCATTACTGAGATATATTAATTGATCGGATGACGAAGTGCAATACAAAAATGCTAGGTGAATACTCTGTTCTTTACAGCACGGTATCCAACCAAAAGCACATTAAACTCAGTTCGATTTAAGCCATTTTAATAGGTTATTAACTTCTCACAATGTCTTACACTTTATACAATCAGCTGCAGATATGTACATATGTATATAAAATAAAATATGCAGAAACTTAAAGAATAAAGGAAATGGATTTATAAGTAAATAGAAATGTCAGAATAAGTTAAATAAGCTTCAACATCAATAAAATCAACGAGATAAATGTCATGCGCATATAGCAATTTACAATTAAAACTTCTAAAATCTCAGGTCAGTAAGCCAGGATAACCATTAAATAGCAAGACGGCTAAAGTTATGTCTAACTAATTACACTCAGCCGGTCGCTCGCATCAACTTGGTGACTTTCCAGCTGGGATGCAACAGGTGTCAGACAACAGTAAAACAGTATCGATTGTTTTGGCGTACCGCTTCCTCAATGTTCGCAGCCGAAGTAGGGACTGAAATGTAAATAATCCGTTTAACGTCCTAATTTCGCGATAATTCGTGGACATTATCTCGCTTAATAACGTATATTATTGCTATGCGTTTAGGTTGTTAAGCGCTCCCAGCAACCAGAGATTGTAATCGTAAAATTGTCCTATTGTTTCGGGAACTTTTGTTCACTGTATTGAAACTGAGGCTCCTTTTAATTATCAAAGAGTAGTATTATCAATTGTTGAATGAGTAATTGGTTTACGCTTGATGGAAGTTGCTTTCTAATTCTCAATTTAATTCTGGTGTTTTAATTGTACAATTTCGTCAAATCACATTGTTGGAATTAATTTTGATTTAATCTTCCATATGCTTAATATTTTTCTGAAATTCGTTTATTGGATATGAGGGATTCTATGTAACTACATATTATAAAATGTCTTTGATGTTCTACCAAAAGTGGAAAAATAGAATAAAAAAGTTTTGTCCTCATACAATTCCACTTTAAAGTATGCGCTAATCACACAGTTCATTCGCGACATATAATATTTGAATTTTGGTTTAATTATTAAGCAAACACATGTGTGTACTATATATACGTATACTCGTCTTATCTTTTACGCACTGTTAGTAATCTGATGATAGAATATCTAATGACTAAGATAAACATACACTGTACGTCACTGCCGTATTTTCCAAATCATTGTGCGGTTGTAGGACAAATATTTCATTATTTTTAGAAGAGACTCATCTGTTATAGCTTCGTAATTTGTACTAAAACCTAGAACAGACAAGCGATACTAATCACTTCTTCATATCTGATTATGTGAGTACAAACGTTGAAATAAATCATTTTTTGTGAAGGAATAGCTACAAAAAAACCTTTCACTGTCTCTCAGGTTATAAGCAAACAATAAAGCAATATCCATCTTGTCTTGTTTAGTCAACAAATTTGATCATAAATAATTCAATGAGAAATTGAAGTAGCCTGGCGTCTACGAAACGGGATTACGTAACAAACCATTCAATCTTCTTTCAGATAGATGTATTAAATAAATCATTAGCTGGAAGGTGAAATCAATAATTCATATTACAATGTTGTGATGTATTTGTATCGTTGAATGTTTAAATACAAACATAACAGATGTATTATTCATATTTCTATTCTTTAAGAATGTAATCGCATTCATTCTTTATTGTAGTTATTTTTTTTTATTAAACCAAGTGGTTGGGTAAATAATTGGAACATAAACGTTACGTTGAGTTGTATGACGTGTAGGTAACTTCTTAAAGTGATGTAGTAGTAAGGGTGTAAATGAGACTTTCCTTTATTATCGTTTCTGCTGTTTTTACAACTTAAACAAATTAATAATAATAATAATAATAATAATAATAATAATAATAATAATGCGTTTATTATCCAACAGTAACAAATATTACTTTTTACAGGATAACATCGGTAGAAAGAAAAAATTAAAAATTAACATAAATGCGCGTGCAAGAATATATGAAAAAAGAAAGGAGAATGTTAAACAATTAGCAATTAAAACTATATGGATTTTTTCTAGTGGTTTTGGAACCTGCAGACAGTACAATATAACATAATTTTAATAAAAAGTATATATGTAATACTGTATTGACGCTAGGTATAAATTTGAATCTTTCGGTAATATCGTGGGCATGAAAGAAAGTATAGTGAGAATATTTAAATTTTTTTGAGATTATACTGTATTAGCTAAAGGTATAAAGAGCACTTGGCATTTACATTAAATGTACTCATAATGCGCATAAACGTAGCAGTAGACAGATATGTATAATAATAGGCTCCAGTTTCCTTAGTCAGATGATTCTTATTAGAAAACGGGAGGCAACGGACAAGAAACAGAACACCAGCAAAGTATTAAAGCAGAATTAAGCAATACGTAATTTTTGTAGTTAGCCTACACTATAATCGATCTCATTGTACATATAAGCTATGAAAATATAAATACTTAAATGATGACAAAACTAGTAACTAAAGAATTTTAGAGCATAAAACACAATCGCCTTTATATTCACTGAGTGCGCTAAGTAAGTAAGTGGTCGTTTACACTCAAAACGATTCTATTGGACAACTCCATAAAAACATGAAAGCTTTCATAAAGTAGTCAAAGTTTAGATTTGGTTGTGTTATGCCAGGTTTGATTGATTTATATCAAGCTGAGACTGTCTCTCTTCATCCTTAACACTGTGGCCCACTGGGCCTAGTGTTTTATTTCTACCTTGACTTCGTTTTCGCAGGTTAGTTTTCCCTTGATCATGTTTCACAACCTGTTAGGTATATCTTTCTCCAACGGTGATTCGGAAATACCGGGGTTTAAACCCAATACCGAGAGGTTTAGTATTTTTAGAGATAGCGTTTGATATTATTGCTGATTTATAATCATTGGCGAGCATTAGGAATTAATTCTACTACTATTTATCGAAAATATATGTTAACTGGAACTTGTGCAAGCACCATGCAGGACAACTAGCACGAATATGTAATATCTTTTCCAAAGGGTGCCAGTGTAAAATTGTTTGCCTAGTGCAAGAATTCAAGTGTGAAATAATATCTATTCCAAAAGTGAGAAGTTAGAAGGAGCAGTAGAGGATACATTGGAACCAATCACAAACGAGAAAGGTGTCACATTATGCGAAAACTCAGACCATTGGAATAACCACTATAAAGCATCCAGGTACATCATACTATTATGTTTTAAACCACTTTTACGTAAAAGATAATTAAAGAAATTTACAAATACAATTGAGGTGCTGGATTAAAAATATCGACTGCAAAGTACGGAAAACGTACTACCTATACTTGCAGTAACGTTTTTAGAGTAACTACGTATTGGCTATAATTTGTAAAATTATGCAGGGTCTTGTCAAAATTATGGCAACGCGTAGGAAAGATGTGTATCCCGTAAACAAAATGGGAAACATTTTTTGTGGTTATTACGTTTACAAATCGTATGCAGAAAGTTTCAGACATGTACAGTTTTGTAACGAAACAAGGGGTGTAGAAATCAACGCTCAACACGAACTCCAATTGTTCTTATTTACTAAAACTTTTGTTTGTATGTAACAAGATCTCTGACGTACAGCATACTAAGAATATTTTTCTTGTTCTCGCATTGTAACTGGTATAAACATAGAAGTAAGGATATAAAATAAGGATTGGTCTAATCTCTATAGAGATACATACAATTAAAATGGTTTAAAGTTTTACCGTCAAACATGGGTATCGCAATTCGAAATACGAGTAGTACACACAATTGGAAACATTGTTGATTCATTTGTAATAATCGTATTTATAGAGTTTTGTCTAAAGATACTAAAAGAATTTGTTATTGAATCTGACTATCCACAACCAAAAATTATGTATTCATCGCAGTTCCTTCACCACGAACATCTAACTAAGATTATTTTGAGCATGTTGTTGATCTTAACCAAATAAAGCAAACTTGGAATGTGGTGAGCAAAATTTCCACGGAAAGGCAAATCTTAACTGTTAGTTTATCTCAATCAAAACATTTGCAGTATTTATTTGTTAATTCTACAATTTTTGTTTACTATTAAACTTTCAATATTCTATTATACAAATTGCATACATTTAACAACTTCTTCGCGTGTACATAGATACATTATGTGCAACCTAGGGATTGCATTCTAGTCGACTAAAGATGGGCGGGACTTCAACTGTAACCGCACGTGTAGCGAATAGTATTCCTGCTAGCAATATTTGATCTGTCGGGATAATTTACGGGAAGTAGATTGCATGTAATTGCGACGCTAATACTTTATTCCCACGTCGGGCGTATAATACTCCATTTTAATACATAATAATCACTGACCCCAATCAAGATTTACTAACCGTTATAAAACTAGAGAACTGTAATACCCAGCCAGGTCTTATTACGAAATACGAATCGAACACCGGCTTCGCTTGAATGAATTGTCCAGCGATTCGTCCCCTTCATCTTGTAGTAGGAAATGAGGACTTCGTTGAATTGAGTGAAACTGAAAAGATCAATGTGTCGATAGAATTTTCTACTAGTTAGATAAGGATAAAGAACAGGGGTGCTCGCCGTTAGACAGCGATAGCACACAACACAATTATCCAGCATAACAGCATCCGTATTTATTGATTTTGTTAACTGATCGAAATCATATTTTCATCCTGCTTTTATTCATATAAACAGGATCGTCACATTACAACTTGGCTCTTGGTATATTGGTTCAGAACGTGGTATATTTCTTAAGCCAACAAATTGAACTACTTATTTTAAACCTCTTCTTAATACTTCTTAATCGAGCTCACTTAATCTGGCTATATGGTAAAGTTAAGGCTAATTTAAGTTACACTTAAAAGTACTGCTACAAACGTTCTTGAAAGACCGTTTGATTCATAAAAAGGACATTATGTATTAAGAGGTTTTCGAGTTTCGACAAGAATATTGTACGAGTAGTAACGAGTTGGCAGAACCAAATGTGTAATCACTAAGATTTTATGGAGTTTCCTGTACCATTTTTGCATCTATGCAATACAGTTAGCCTGAAACAGCTGATTTCAGTTAGTAGCTATATACAGTGTGTCTCACTCTAGACGGCACCACCCCAGCATTTTTTTTAATATATTGTCGATTTAATTATCTTTTATTTCTGATCAGACCTTTCACTAAACTGAAATTTAAGAGCATGTTACTTTCTCCATCACAGTAAAACGCTATCTTACTGCGATTTAAAATAAACAGTAAAACAGAAGAAGTCATATTAGGGATTATTTTATAGAAAGATTCTGTTAATAAAAATTGTTTACAGTCGTTTAAACAAGCTAAATCCACAATTTTATTAAAAACAAAAAATCTTGAAAATTTTTCCCCAAGTACGAATAATAGAAGACGAATAGAAAAATATATCAGTGCTAATGATGTTTTAGTTGAAAATACTGTTATGTAAGCAAATAAGCATCGTTTTTTTGTTATTCTATCGAATTCAATTAATAAAATTCAAATCATTGCAAGATCATTTCTAGAATTAACCCAATTTTTCCAATTTTCAATATTTTTTGTTTTTAATAAAATTTTGGATTTAGCTTATTTACTTAAATGATTTTAAACAACTTTTATGAACAGATTTTTTTTTGAAAAAAATCCTAATGGCTTCTTCAATTTTGCTGTTTATTTTTAGTAGCAGTAAGCCTAGCATTTTACTGTGATCGGGAAAGTAACATGCCCTAAAATTCAGATTAGTAAGAGGTATGATCAGAAACAAGAAATTTTTTAAATTGATAATATATTAACAAAATACTGAGGTAGTGCCGTCTAGGGTGCGACACACTGTATAACGGTTTGGATACCGTAAATTACATAAAAGTCAGTCAGTTGAAGTGTATCAGTACCCGCGACTTATTATTATTATTAGTAAAGTACTAAATAAAGAATTAGGGTAAGTCAACGTAACATGTTGTATTATACGATTTACAATGTGACGCCATCCATCATTGTGTCAAAATAAATGTGCTATAAATACTACTGTAACAAATGCCTCCGATAATGCCCAATTGAAAGATTACATTCAATATCATTAAACTAAAAAAATGATAAAAAACTATGGTGAGAACATTCTAGTACAGTTACACTTTTTATTATATGAGGTACATTAATTCTCAATTTACTTTTTATATCCGAGGAGATCCTAATCTTTATTTAATAAAAAAAAATCAAGCCTAATCAAATTACAGGGAAGAACATGACGTGATTTATACCAGATGTATAGATACGGCTCGATCATGACTTTAAGAAAGTATTATTTATTGGATTTGTGTTAAGATTTGTTGTTTGACGAAGAGCGCTTTCACATCAACGCTATTTGATGTCGGTCGTGTCCACAATAATAAATTCAATACCTACGGTTTAATTAACCTAAAACATCAATCAACGAGCATGATCTGCGGCACTTTTACTAGGGTATCAATAGAGGCGGTTTTTCACGTACTTAATTTATTAACATGAGTCAACAATAACAGACCGAGAGCGGAAGTATATGGGTTTAATCCGAATTAGACTAGAGCTGTATGATTAGTTTATTTTTCAAATGCGAGCATAGTTAGATGTTTCTTGTATTTACGGAATTGTAACCAGTTAACAAAATTGCTTTTTAAAAGATCTCAGTTTCTTTCGGTAATAGTACACTTTGAAGCTTATAATCGTTATAATAGAAAGTAGCGTGATGTACCTATTTTATAAGTTGTGTTTAATATGGGAAAAATTGCGCAATTAATTATACGGGCCCGATCTTATTCCTGTGTAAATTTGTTACCATTTCCAAAGGTCTTCACAAAAGGTAGAACATAATAGTTAAGCGACCTTGATTTATTTTGGGGATTGTTTTCGGTGCATGTAGCAGAAATAAGTCAACTAGTACAAATTCTCATTATCCGTCGAACTTAGAAACGCCGAGTTTGTATTTACCTCATCACTTGAAATGCAATACGACAAAATCACTACCTGGTCGACTTCATTATCCTCGATCAGTAAGTCATGAATAGACTAAGTACTTTGGCGACTATCGCGTCTATAAGTCTCGGAGGATTATAAACTGATAAGAGGGGGTTGATTGAACGTTTAAAACGGTTCATTATGGTCTTTGTGCAAAGCACTCAAGAGATGTTATTACTGAGGTCATCGCTGCATAATAACTTTATTCATTCGCGATGGCGCGAAATGGCACTTTGTGAGCGAATTCAAAGGATCAGTATTTCAGGATATGAGGTCGTCGAATGCGACAGTATTGTGTACACGTCTCAATATTCTCCTGTAACTCTATGTAATACACGGATATACAGCCGCTCGGCCGTTTTATATGGCTTGAATACATGCAAATTCACGACAATGACGTTACGAGACACACACCGACATTTTTCCAAAACGAAAGTTATTTATTCAGTGCCAACCCCTGGAGGGACGTACGAAACTTCGTTTTAAAATAGTAGTAAGTTTGCATAAGGAGTAAAACAACTGGTAAAATATGCTGCTCTAGTACGCTAGCTCAAACGTATGAGAATAATAAGTGAACTTCGAAGGCGCGAGGAAATATAACCATCAGTTAAAAATAAACATTCACATTAGTTTGAGCCGAAAATTATGTTGGTAATTGTAATGATTTTGCAACTATTGCGGCTAGGTGAAGTAGATGCTCATTGGTCTTGACATGTAAAATTGTTGATACATAATTTGTTTGAAGTGGAAGAGTAACAGATATAATATCAGTAAAGATTAGTATAGTGTGGAAAGATTTGTGGCCGATTATCTATTTAGAAAAATATGTATTATTTATATTTTCTGTGAGCGGGCTTTCAAGTGCTAACATTATTTATTTTTTCAATGTAATATTCGTGATTCAGTACTACAGGAAGCACTGTAGATTATTATAGCAATGTAGATTATTATAGCAATGTATCTAAATCAATTATTTCTCTGTAATGTTAAACTAAATTGTCACAATGATAAGAACGGAGGTTCTCAAAATTATTGGGTATCGCAGTTGGTTAGACAGAAATAAATCGACTTTCTTCTTGCTAAGCTTCCGGATTCATTTTATTCTTCCTCAGAGTGACAACTGGAAATTACATGGTATAAAGTTAAAATTATAAAGACCTGATTATAAAAATTACTGTATGTATCGACGTAAAGTAAAAGAGGCTTCCTCCGTTAAGAAAGACATGAGCTCACTTGTAAAGACAGAGTGCGACACATTAAAAGCCTTTCGGGGTGATGGTGAAGACGCTCATTTTGCTCCTTCTAACAGCTCCTAGATTTTTGGGAAAGCAGTCCCAGGGAAAAGAAAGAAAGTGCTACTTCAAAAGGATGAGTTTTTCAAATTTTGTAGCATGTATTCGATGATTCTAAACTTTGATAGCTATTTAAAAGTCGTGCTAAATAGCGTAAATTGTTTAAGTCGTTTTGTCATGTACCTCTCCCAACAAGAGAGTACCTATGCAATGTTGCAACAATATACATATTTGGCTCTGCAAGTTGAATCTGGTTGAAAAACGTATAATTCACCAACCAATATTTACTTTCTATAAGCATTTTACCACGTTTTTTATCTTTGTATATGGTTTATACCGAGCTGAAGCTACCAGTTTAGTGAATACTAACAATAAGTGATTATTTTACAATTCATGTTGATTATCACACAGCCAAATGTGCACCACTATCCTCTAAACAATTGATTATGCTAAAGCCTGCATTTACATTAGTGCATATGCAGTCTTTCAGTCAAATTTTGTGCACAAGCCTAACACCCCATAGCTATGTATTTCTCTGGTGGGTACAGTGGAATTCGGTTGCAACGAAAGCGCAGGGGACCGACGAATTAACTTCGTTGAATACGAAATTGCAAAAATAATGATGACGTATGATGGTGGTTCTTTTTGCGTGTTTCTGTCAAGAGTATAATAAACAACGAAAGCATTATTTATTGAATATAAATGAATGAAAAGTATGTTCATAAACGTATACATCCTCTATTTAGAAGTAAACTCATACTTCAACAATTAACAAATGAAAAAAGTCAGTTATTTTACTTTGTCTTATATGAAAAGTAGATACTTTATCCATATTATTTTCAATCTGCGTTAGTAAATTGAGAAAACCGGCAGCTACAGTATGCTTTAAATATTCGAAAAACGTCCTTACTTCTAATAACGACTGTCTTGCACAATGTATAGTAACAATATCATCACCTGTTTGATGTGCGATATCATTATAGAGCATTGATAGTCGTCGTCATATCCTAATCCTTTACTGAAAGACGTTGCTCTTTTTACAATGATGGCCCAATAATTGGTATGTTAGGGCCGCCACACACTTCCTACATTTGGATCCGATTGTCTGAAACGATTGTCGGATCAGGACATCTGACGCTCAGACACTTATTAAGTTTATACGATCGATTTGGTAGGACGCACTGCTCTTGCATCCGAGCCGGATGTCCGATCCGATATCTGATTGTAGGTGTGCGATATGATCGTATATGTCTGAGCGTCAGATGCTCTGATCCGACAATTGTTCCAAAGGTAGGAAGTGTGTGGCAGCCCTTAAGAGTTTCGTTGTTGCTTGAACCAGTTAAGCAGTACTTCATCTAGATCTAAAACGTTGTAATTTTGTCTCTTACGTACTTTCGAATTGTACGGAAAACATTTAATCAGCTTCTCCTCGTTGTTTAATAGTGTAGAAGTGGTAAATTATATTTACGACATACATACGTCTGCGTTTCAGCACCAGAATTTACTTCTCCTATTGTGGCAATTTTATCGGCGATATTCATCAATTGTTTCCGCTTTACCGTTTTATCGGACATTTTCCACACTAAATTATTATTTTACTAATAAAATAAACACACAACTGTTGCTACAGATAAGTAAATCACCGTTGCAACGAATGAAGGCGTATTCATTAAGATCGCACCAATTCACAACGTTGCAGAAAAATTCGTTGAATCTGAAATTGATGAATAAACGACAGAGAATTGTTTTGTTCAAAGCGAAATTTCGCTGTAAAGGAATTCGCTGTATCCGAAATACTTAACATCAGATCTAATACCCAACCAACCTAAAGCATGAACTTATTTCGCAAAAACCGAAATTTCGTTGTAACAGTCTTCGTAGCAAGCGAATTCCACTGTATATATTTTAATAAAATTTGACAAAAACAAAAATTATTGCTGCTCACTCGTTGGATAGTATCCGGCATTATTCATGATTAATATTTTTACAAACAATATTTTGCAATTACGACTATAAACTACATAATCATTTCTCCTTGACAAAAAATATAAAATGATTGTATATCGTACTCATTGTCAGTAGTAAACCATAAAACCCGCAAGAATATTTTAAACGTGTAGGTCAGCGTTGGTAATGTGTATTCTGCAATCGCGAAACATATTCTCATGTTTTTCGATGATATGTTTACAATTAATTTGCCACATTTACGCATTAAAAGTGACAAATTTTCAAGTCGAATATATGTATATACTATGCAGAGAGAAGAGTGCACACATTCGAGTTTATCGGAAGAAGTCTTTTGAAATCCAGCTATAAAATTTTTCACTCGAACGCGGGTCAGAAATTTATTCCTGGCTGTCGTAAAATTATTCCGCGCCGGTCGTTTTACTAGCCTTTTACATTTCCCGGCGTATTTGTTCTTCGGATTTCGGAAATAACGTTTCGCAAACAAGGACGACAGCTCTCTATAGCCTCTATGTATAGCCTCACTGCCATTGTATACAAAAATGACTAGCACACGGTTTCTTATTTCACTTTTGATCGAGTAATAATGTTTTTTATTAATTGAAATCTTAACTACATTGTAGCATAATTACCAGTAACATGTAATATAAATGCATCATGGGGTCATGTACTGCAGTTAGTAGCAATTCCTACTAGTATACAGCAAAAGGAAAAACAGTTTAAACCGGCTAAGATAAATTGGTTCATGCGGTTGCATCGAGATTTGTATTGCAAATATTTTCAATTTAACTCGTAGCAAACATAAAGTTGTACATATCTATGTATATGTCTTGTATACATCATTGTAGCCTCGAATCAGGTTTGTTATTATTAGTGTGGCCATATCCATTAGTCTATTTTTTTATATTTTATTATTACTTCTAGTCACTACAGTTATTATTTTCCTACCTTCTACTTTTCTATACCACGATGTCAGCTATTAGATGATCTACATAATATTTCAGGGACGTGTTCACTGAGTGTCTGGTGTTTGTGTCATTCCAGTACAATGTAGTCAACGATATTTTGGGCGATAGCTCCATTATTTTTAATTCGTTTCTTGATGAGGTCATTGA
The DNA here is from genome assembly GCA_004785975.1 of Popillia japonica. Lineage (NCBI taxonomy): Eukaryota > Metazoa > Arthropoda > Insecta > Coleoptera > Scarabaeidae > Popillia > Popillia japonica. The sequence continues at coordinate 14,975 of SMLS01070338.1, forward strand.
TACTATTACAGCTATTTATTTAATAACGATCAGAGATGCGTCTCAACGCAAATTTTAAGACAAAATTGCATTTACATATTTTATGTAACACTGGTATAGCTGATACAACTATTATTAAGCAATTTTGTGTTTCAATATTTGTAGTATGGTAATCCAAAATTGTCGTTCTAGAGCCATTGACACTTGACATTTGGAACTGCAAAGCTTTAACAAATCTTACACATCTCTGCTTATACAGGGTGTATTTGAAATAAAAGTAAAAAATATTAAGAATGGTACGATACAATTATGTAGAATATAAATCCAAAAAATTACGACTCCAATGCTAAAATTAAAATTTCGCTTATAAATTGTAATATACGTCGCCTATTGAATCGAGAATGTTCACCTCGATCAATCTAACGCAAGAACAGTTGTCGATGTTATAAAAACTACAAGATAACGCTAATGTGTCAGATTTTTTAAATAGCTTTGAATGAAGAGTTGAATAATCCACACGTTAAATATCGCCTGTCGCTGCACCTGCCCTCCGCTATTCGTTCGAAAATATTCGACAGCGGCGCGACGAATATTTTATAAATATCTTTGTCATTTTTTTTTCTCGCGACTGGGAAGGAATCTGCGCAAAATATTGTGGATTTAAGTTTAATAAACTAATATCTTTCCATTTTTCATAGTCTTTATTTTTATTTCAAATACACCCTGTATATGTATATGTATGTACATATGTAGTAAATAAAGATAAATCTTTAAATTAGTAAAAATAAGTAATACTAAACATTTCTTTTAATATACCAAAGCTCTGAAGTAACTCTATAGGATTATGAAAACATATATAATATGTGTGTATACAATATGAAGTAATCGACACAATAAATAGTTTAAAAGACACAGCAGCGGTGGGCCCAGACTGTATACCGGTGATTGTGCTCAAGTATTGCGGTGACATTTTGGCCGTC
>SMLS01070339.1:0-10826 GCA_004785975.1 Popillia japonica
AAAATAAGAAAAATAAACTATGTACTCATAACAATAAATAAACTGAAATTCTAATAAACAACTACACAACATAAGGATAATTCTTCAGATGCACAAAAGACTGTATAGAAAACCCTAAACGTCGTACCCTCTACAAATGCATCAAGTGTCTAATTTTTCTTGCGTTTCAATTAACGGATCTGTCAGTAGAAGGCCGACAAATATCATTATGAAATTTCCTTATAATTAAACTCATAGATATATTTAACAGCTGTTCTTGAACCAAAGTTTGATGATCTGAATTAACACAAGTATACAATGAAAAGCTAACCTTCCGCAAAGTTACCGAGATTTTCTTCTGAATAGAATTTACATGACCAAATGACGTTAGCAAGACAACCATCCTATCGTAAATGTTATTAACATTAATACAAAACTAAAAGTGGGATAAAGAAGAGTATGTATTTGTATCACCAAATTCCTTAAACATTGTAAATGTATGATAAGATTCTACGTTAGCAGAGAATAAAGAAGATTTACAAACCTCGCAATCGGGTAAATTACGTTTTTTTAGGAAGAATCCAGAGACATAGCTGACAGCTTGATAATTAAAATCAATTTCTTCATTGATCGGAACGTTTAGAAAAGAAGCTTCTAGTTCGTTCTTATCCAATGCACAAGTCCTAGTCCTTTTGGGTTTAATAGAAGTCATAAAATATTGCAGATTACTTAAGATATGCCAGTGGATATGCCCACTATCCTCCTCACAATTGAACTTTATAGAATGAGAAGACTAAATTATTTAGAATACAAGTTTTAAAATTGGCAATGAATTGATGACAACTTGGATTTGTATTAAGATCATATTAAGACCACCGCACTGACATATGACACCAAATAAATTCTCTATATTACTATAACAATTAATAAAATAAAACAACAATTGATAATAACGAAACTTACCCGGAACTTGTGCTTCTTTTGTTCATAACCTCAAAGCACTACGTCATCATGATTTGCATTTTTATTGATTTTTACACCGTTACCATGTCACCTCCTCTTATAGTTAATCATAATTATTGATAGATTTTTTAATGATAAGAGCAACAAAAACATTTTTTGGTGAAAATATCGCTATAAATTGGCTCATATTTCATATCAAAACCTCTTTTGATGTTTGATTATAATTGCTAAAGCCTACTATGACTTGGCAACAATACTATATTTAGTTCTACCAGATTGTTCGGAGGTGACGTGTACATCTTGCCCGAAATTTCAAATTGGAAATCGTCTGAGGTTGGTACTGTATACTCGCGAGCTTCAGTCAATCAGGTGTCCTTGTATCCTCGTGGAAATCAGGCAGCTTTAATGTGTGTGACTGTAGGTAACTCAGATCTTTTATTCTTGTATCGTCCAGGTATAAATCGTTTAAATATTTTGGATTCTCGGTTTACACGCGACCGGTGGTAATACTAACTCAATAAATGTTGACACTTCAACCTTTTAGGTTAAGTCAATTTCAATTGTCAAATTTGGTGGATGCGATTTTTAAATTATCAGACGAAAATTCAGCGTGCTGTCTACTTCGATGGTGGAAACGAGAACGATGCGATTTTGTTGAGACATTCTTCAGTTTTTTTCGCAATTCCTGTTACCTATTGGAGATAACAATGGTGCGCATTTAATTTGAATGCGCCTGTATAGAAAAATCACCATTTGCACTGTAAAAATTACCAAATCAATGACAATTTTTCTTTATTTATTGAGCGCAAAGGCAAAATTTATGTAATATTTTATCGTCATTTTCCGCTTAAGTTTGAATATAAACCCTACGTCAGTAATCATCATAAAAGCGATAGATCAACATGCAATTTTTGCACAGTGTAATCCCACCTCTAAAACAACCAATCATGCTTGGTAATTTTGGCGCGATTAATTTAAAATGCTCCTCTTTAAAAATAGACTATAGGATCGATAATATTGATCAAGTAGATGTAACAGTTTTTTCTTATCTCAAGTTCCGGCACTGGTGACTTCACAAACCAGCTCTTTCTTCTGGTCCGCTTCCAACTTGCTCCCTACTAGTATTTCGTAGAATTTACTGAAGGTGCTTAGCAGACAATTTGGGATGTATGTTGATGCTTCCCAAACTTTCCTGCCTTTAGTACCAGCAACGATGTAGTCAAGTCACAAGTTATATGTTCACAGAAACTCTTGGTGGTTCGGCATCCCATTTAGCACTTTCAGAATAAAATTGGAGACATCAAGTATGGCTTATTTAACTGCTTGAACGGTATTTAATTTTCTTCTTCTTTCTTTTTTAATTTACCCAAGTGTTCAATCAACGCAGTGGCTATGCAGTGTCCCAGTCAGTTTGCTTCTAGCCAACATACACCCCTGTCTAAGTTTATCAATAACTAAATTATCGATAAAGCCAACATCTTCAAGATTTTCTCTATTGTGATTTTCTCTGGAGCGTGAGGTTGATCATCATTAATTTACACTACTATAATATGATATATAATAATTCATGTACGTTTATTGAGTCTTACTGCTACTACAACAATAACTGTACTGTCTTTTATTGTCTCTTCTGTCCAATACTTATATCCACTTATATATACATATTACATTCAGAATGATGCTCGAACGCCAGAACGGTCAGATTGGCACATATTTCTTTTCATATAATTGCGATGTATTTGTTACCTAATTGCTACAAACCTTAACCTAGATACATTATTTTGTTTTTATTTATCGAACTATGAACCTACTTATTATACTATAACGAGTTATCGAATCTTATCTTGTTCTTTCTTGCCTTACTAATCATAAACACTCAATTTTGAGCAAATATCACAATAAAATACAAAAATTAGACGACATTAGTTTTTATAATCGACAGCCTAGTAGAATCTTGGAAGTTGTTAGAAACTTTTGAATTACTGGAATATCTCTTTTATATGTCACATTGCAATATCTTTCACGCTTACGATATAATTATTCTTCTGTAACGCATTAGTCAAGAAGATCATAAAATTCTAGACCATTATGAAATTCTCGCGTAATACTTAGGGAATATGAATCTTGAATTAAATCGTAAAAATCTTAATTTCTCGCCCACTAAACATTCTGCAAATACTCCCCCCCCTCCTTCTCATCTAAATAATGCAGGTTTAAGAAATATTTTCCGTTTCAACGAGATTTACGTCTATACCCGAAAATCCTTCTTGAGTTCTTTTTCTTTTTCGCCCTGCCTTCGCTAGTAATGACTTTACAGCACGCGGTGGAAGCTAGACTATTGGAAATTTTTGTTTTCTCTCCCCCGCATTCCTATCTGAATAATCTGTTTCCGAATCATTGGCTTCGACGTGTCGGAAACGGCCCATAGTCTCCTGTCTAAATCACCTTCGGGCTTTAAATCCTGCGGTAATCAGTTGGTGAAAAATGAGCGCGATTCCAGCCAGTTTTACGCCAAGATAAGGGAGGAGGGCTGTTTCGGTTGACAGTTAGTGGAAACAGGATGCGGATCGTATATTGCGAACGAAGAATAAAATCAATACAAGTAGGTGTGCGTTATCTAGTTAATCCCTTTGTAATGGTAATGTGTTAGTATTGCAGCAAATTGAAGATTAATATAGTAAGGGAAGCTCTAATCGGTTACTCGTTTGAATTAAAAAAAATGTATTGGTTTACAGTTGTATTTAACGTTCAGGATGCTAAAATACTAATCTGAATCTATATTTTTTTAAATTAGATTTGTGTATAAACTAAAAACAAAGCACTTTGCACTATTTCTAATGCTACATAGGCTTACTTACATTCATCCCCATCTAATTTGGCGTTTAGAGTGGCTCTCTGTAAGATTGCGTCACGCTCTTTGCTGCAAGCACCAAAAGATTCAAAGTTATGTGTAAGATGAGACTGCAGGGGCGAAGATTTGAGATACGTCAAGGTCGAAACGTAAATCTTATTTAGAGGCATTGCCAGAACCTATTTCGAATTTTTTATATAAACAGATGGTGATATTTAAGAGACAATATAATAGGACGCAATGTACGCCGCCCATTTCGGTCATTAGAAAAGTTTTGCGCCGACAACTTCGAGCAATCTCGACATTCACGCAAAGAATTATAATCTAAAGGCTGGAAACTCGTTAAACCATTTTTGTTCGCCAACAAATTATAAAATATCGCCTAATTTAGAAATGCGGCGCAAATACTCCAGCATACATAAATAATTCTATAGCACCGGACGCCTTAATACCAAACCGGAACAAAATATCCACCACCAACGGATTTTTTTATAATTAACCCTTGCCGGGTGTGAAATAATTTAATACACCGCGAACGTGGAAAATAAAAAAACGCGAGGCATCTAGTGAGCTGTACAAGCAGGAAGGAAAATACAAATTATAGGGAGAATCAAATAATGATACCGTATCACGAGAAACGGTAATTACCACATATAAAATAAAGCAAATTATGCGCGTAGCGTTACATATGACGACCATACAGTGTTGAGATTATGTTTTAATTTTATTCACATGAAATATCAAAATAAATCTGACATTTCTAACAAAAAATGGGGTTGACAGTAATGAACTGAACAAACGCAGAGTAGCAATTATTATGCTTACTACTCGTTGCTTATTTTAATTAGGTCATATTCCAAAATAGAGCTTCCTCCTCTCTTTTCTCCCACAGATTTGAATGATCTAGAAGAAGATAAAGTATATACAGTGCATTCGTAAATTAGTTAGTTCATAGCTTTTTAATGTGAAAATAGATCTGACGTCATTACGACTTTTTTCGAGATGTTTGCAATATTAACAAGCATGTTGTTAATAATACATGAAGATCCGCAAGCCGCAATTGCGAAGGTGGCTTCCAATGTTAATTTTGCGCGATCTACTAATTGTAAGCATAAAGTATTGACGAATAAGTTCCATCCTTGTAAGATACATACAGTATTGCGTCAAATGGGATTCTGTAGAAATGGTTTGACATTTGGATTTGAGATTTGGTAAGATTAAATCATAGATAAATACCCACGTTTTAATGTGTGTGTCATTTGTTTTAAGGGACTAGTGTTTGTCTGAGACAGCCACCTTGAATTTTTTTAAATGGCAACCTACATATCGTGGATTTAGTGTCATTTGGCAGGTAATTTATTTAGAAATACATTACGGCATATTATTAGCTTATTTGTTCCAAAATAACAAATAAAATAAAAAATAAAACATACAAATAGTGAAGAAACTGCTGTGGAAGAATATATGAAATATGTACTTCACGTACATACTCGAGTTACTTAATTAAATAATATTACAACAACTGCTCAAATTGTTGTCAATCTACTTATTGAAGTATCTCAGTTTATCAACAAAAGCTCCCAGTGCATTCTGTAGGTATGCTGGAGGAATGTAATTTATATTGGATTCGGAATAATTTGTTTCAGTTTTGGTAGAATTTGGTTTTGTAGTAGTTCGAAGTGCCTGGCAGATGTTAGCGTACCCCGTATAAAAAATGGTCCAATGACATTTCCGTTCAATATTCCACATTAATCATGAAGTTTTTCTGGGTATTGCGTGTGGGTTTCTAAGTTGACATGCGGTTTATTCGAGTGCCAGTATCTGCAGTTTTGTCTGTTTACAAAACCATTTGACATAAACCTGGCTTCGTCTGAAAAAACAATGTTGCTCACAAAAATCTTCTTCTAGGAGTTCATGAAGTTGCAGCAAGTTGCCTGATCGAGTTTTGTGATGTGGGATGTGGTGGGTTACTTGACTAACATCCAACAAAACTTGTAATGAAATATACATAATCAGTTGTATACCCGAAACGGCGATTATGTGCAGTAGCAACCCTGTACGTGTATTACCTCATTAAATCGTCATACTCAAAATAACGCATACCATTGGTTGATCGATGAGTCCGCTTACAATAGTAGAATGTGATTTGTTTACCTTCTGTTGCCCGTGTTTTGGTTATTAATCTCGATATTTTAGTAGTATTTTATTGTTAATACTTTATGAATCAGTTTTCATATACTTTTTCAAACCTCAATATTATAAACACATAAGTAAATTCACAAAATAGTGTTAAAATGTGTTTAACTTGTGTTTTGAAGGTTATATTTCATATACAGAAATCTCATATTTTTCTTTGTGTGGTAGTTTCTATTTGTGAATATAGGAAAATCACCTGACATACAATACACCTGATTTACAATTCTCATAAGAAGAGAATTGTAAATCATTTTTCGGCGGAAGCCAAAACAAGGATTCCAAATATATTTAAAACCTGTCAAGAGTGGCCTGGCAGTTGAAAAGTAGAAAATGTTGAAATGACAGCAAAGCAGCAGGTATACATGTACATCTTATTAAAAAGCAGACAAGATTAGCTTATAACGGTGCTTTTTATAGGCATTACAGAACATAATGTATACAAAATTTTAAAGAAATATGACTTCAGTATGCGTGCAAGCCATCGACAAAGATGAAATTATTATATGGAGAAGCATGGAGCATTTGTGGAAGGTATATCGACAGGCCGTAAAAACCCTTCTGGCAAAGAAAGGAGGTTAATTATTACACATAGAGGCTCCCCCGAAGGATTTGCAGAAGATTGTTTACTTCTTTTTGAATCAGAAAAATCTGGTGGATATCATAAACACATGAATGCAGAACGATTTGAACGTATTCTTTGGAATTTAAAAGTGAATGAAGTTATTGTTCTCGAGAATGCATGTCACCAGTGTCGAAGATTATATAAACCAGCTACAGCAAACAATCGCAAGGCCGAAAATTCTGTAGTCGAATAAAAGTAATCGAAAACTATATCGAATACGAAGAGCACATGGTAAAAGCAGAATTATTAAGCTTAGTTAAAGAAAACACGCAACCCCATAAAGTATGCGGTTGATGAAGTAATAGAGAAAACCATCAGAAAGGTATTAAGATTTTCTCGATGTCACTGCGAATTGAATACAATTGAACTGATTTGGGCTCAAATAAAAGGATATCTAGCCAGACACAATACAACATTGAAACTAACCGATGTGAAAGAACTGTTGAGACAAAGTGTCACTAACAGTTCTGGTGAAAACTGGATAAATGCCATCAAACATGTTATCGTTAATGGAGATTCACGTAGAACCACTGATAATTACAAGTGTTAGTGACTCATCTTTCGATGAAAATGACTAATGGAATTGTAAGATACTCATGTTTTGTTTGATATACTCTTTTTATATCGAACTTAATATTTTGATATTTGCATAGCTTTTGATGAAATTGTAATATATAGCAATAACAAATAAATTACATCCATGTGTCATGCTTATTTGTATGTTTCCCTTTGTAATTATTTTATTAAGAATAATTAAGTCGTTATGGTTAATTGCTTTATTTAGTGAATTACATATGGATACACATCTATCAGCACTAACGTTCTTTCAACCAGCACCTCGTACCTGTTTTGTTTATAAATATATTTTTGTGCTACATACTAACAGTAATAAGTATTCGTAATACCTTATTTTTTACTAATTACAACAGTATTAATTAAGCTAAGCTGCAAATAGTGCAAACATATAAATATATACATATGTTATATTTTATATGCGATAATTGGCTACCGTAAATTGGGTAAACCTTTTGGACATCAAACATATTAAATTGATTGATTGCTATCAAGGTAGGACGGTCTTTTAACGGCTTTTACAAAATATTAAATTAATCAAGGTTTAATTATATATTCATCGTGTAAGACAATAGTTTTGAAAAAATTCCTGGATATATTAGAGGTTAGATTTTCATTAGAAGTGTCAAAAAATAGCTGTTTTGCACATTGTGAGCCGGGCTCGTTCAATGTTGACGTCAATGCAGCGTTGCCATTTGGATGACTCTCGTTAAATACATGACAAGCTTCGGAATGGGTTCTTCTACGATCACCGAATCAATCCGTTGTGATTTTTGGAATAAATAAGCTTATGATATTACGTATGGTGTTTCTAAATAAATTATCTGTCAAATGACACTAAATACAACATAGATAGCCATTTAAAAAAATTCAAGATGGCTGTTTCAGACAAACACAAGTCTCTTAAAACAAATGAAACATATGTACGTCAAAATGTAGATATTTATCTATCACTTAATCCCACCAAATCTCAAATCCCAATGTCAAACCGTTTCTACATAACGCCATTTGGTGCAATGCTTTATATGCACCATATACGTCAACTTCACGAGCTCTGGTATGATGATTTTGAGTGGCGCAAAAATTTTGTAAGTAAATGCGACAATTATGTCATGGTAATGATAATCTTGTAGAGGAAATCATTTTTTCTGATGAAGCAACATTTTCTTTAAACGGCCATATGAACCGACGAAATTGCCGCTATTAGACAACCAAAAATCGGTAAAAGTTTACGAAATATCATAGAGCATTACATCCTAGGACTGTCACTGGTTGGAGCTATTTGGCCCAATATGCTGCAATATGATCTCATCCACACTCTAATAACTTTGTATTCGCATTTAGACGAATACGATCACTTTCAGTGTGAGCTCTTTTCAACAAGTTGGAGTGCCAGTACACTACGCTTTACCTGTTTGCACTTTTTTGAGTAAACTACTTTCAAACAATTGGATAGACAGAAACGGAACAACTAAGTGGCGATCCAGCTCGTAACATTACCGCAGATGTCATCGATAACGCGCAAATTTATTCATCGCCTTGGCTATTACTAGATTATTAACGATGATCAATTCAAACATTTAATTCGGGTAAATATATTTGCATTTTTCAGTTTTATCATAATTTTTCTTTAGAATTTCCTTATAAAATTGGCATCCTTATTTACCCTGTCGTCCTAATTCTACTATAAAAAAATATGAATGAATATTTTATTTTCTCATTAATTTTTATAGAATTTATCCCCTACTTTACGATTAAAGTATGAGTAGTAGTGGAAATTTTATTAAAACGTAAACATTGGGAAATTACTATACACCATTGCTTCATACAAGAACTGAATCCACAAAACTGATAAAAGCGCACAATTTTGGTCGAATTGTGTGTTGTTTATATTACCTTCTTGAATTCTCTGGAATATTCTGGTCCGCGTTTTCATTTATTTATTTATAAAAAAAGTTCCAAATTTAACAGAAAGAAGGATTTTATAATTCACTTGACGTAAATCAGCTAAAAATTCTCTTAGAGTTTACATGGTACAGAAGAGCTTCCACAGTTCATAGTACGCACCAAATTGAAGAGAATAATGTCAGAAACATGACCCAATCCTAGATTTCCAGGAAAATCATAATTTATTGCTGGAAATTGTAATAGTCAAAGCAGAAATAAACAGATTAACCCTTTCGGTCACGAATTATTTCCTGCCACTCAAAAATTTTGAAATTTGGTACATAAATAGAATGGATTTTTTAAAAATTTTTTTGGCTCTTATCAAAAATTGATATATGCCTTAGTTCTCGAGATATGAGATGTACTACGTGTAGTACACTGTGACTCGAAGGTAACAAAGTTTTCTATGATACACAGTTTAGGCTAGGGAATAACACAACATTCAATATAAACATTTATTTAATCTTGTTTCAATTGTTTTTTATTTTACTACACCATTTATGTGTGGTACAATAAAAAACAATTTTGTTGATTTCGTATACACAAATGCACTCTGCATTTACCGCAAAATATGTGTGTTTTTCCTTTGCAATTTGGAAGTTTGCAACGAGTTTGAGAGTGACTTGGTTTATCGTCAAACTCAGGAAGGTGCCCAACTCCGTCTAGCCTGACTTCCGCAATAGGTTGTCTTTCCACTCTACGTCTGTTGATAGTCGGTGTACGTGTTACTGAGGTTGATCTTGAGCTGCCTGGAGAAGAATCCGGACTAGAACACGGTCTACCACGTTTTTTTATCGTTGTTGTCCCACTTACAATCAATCCTTCGGCCACATAAAACCTGAAGTGTAAGAGATCCATAATGTCCCTTTTGAGAATACCTGCCCGTTCTGCCTGTTCTCTGTATTCTGCCCAAGCATTAGTGCATGCTAAATCAATAGCGTGATTAAACATTCTTAGCGTCCACTTTTTGGATCTTATCTTAGTTCTGTAAATTGATACTAAGAAATCCAACTTATCTACGCCTCCCATACTTTTATTATATTCACGGACACATTCTGGACGTGATATATCAATGTAGTTTTTATTTTTTTTTGTCATATCGTTGACATGTATCTTGTTCTCCGATTGATTGGAAGTTTGAACCCATATTTACAACTTTATTGTCATACCAGCGAGTTAGTAGAACTTGACCATCTCCGCTGATAAATTCTTCACAAGATCCTCTCCCTTTCTTTTTCAATTCATTTTCAGTTGAAAATGGGGGTTTCCTAAATCTATCAGGTCTGATTGTGCCCGTGGCATAGATGTAGTTATTTTGGAGCCATTGTAGCAACTGATAATTCGAAAAATAATTATCAAAATAGAGTTGATGATTGGGCTCTGTAATTCTGTTTGCCAATGTTAATAATAATAATAATAATAATAATAATAATAATAATAATAATAATAATATTTAATGCCCAACAGTTTACACCGATTACAGGACATAAAATAAATAAAAGTAGGTACATACGTAAATAAGTAAATTAGATGATTCACAATAAAAATAAAATTCAACAGCATATAAACTAAGTAACTTAAATACGAATTTATGAACATTAATAAAGTAAGAAACGGGGAAAAAAAAAAGAACATGCTTCTAGAAGGCGAAAAACAATTGTTATGCATATAATACAATACAAATAAATAATATAT